>JAUYWH010000015.1:560223-582248 GCA_034779795.1 Ctenopoma multispine | reverse complement strand
CGGATGCCCACAAAGCCTTTCAGGAGCTGAAGGTCAGGTTTAGCACGGCCCCCATCCTCGAGATCCCAGACCCTCATAAGCTGTACATCCTGGAGGTGGACGCCTCTGACTCCGGGGTAGGGGCCATGTTATCCCAGAAATCGAACCAGGATGTTTGCCACGGAGGACGATTCCGAGCCCCCTGGTTACATCCTACCCCCAACCGCCCGGCTTGGAGCTGGACTATTGGACCTGGAACAGGAGGTGCTTGCCACCCTCACGCACCAGCCCCTCTCGCTGCCCGCAGGGGAAGCTGTTTGTGCCGGAAAACCTTCGGGGCAGGGTAATCCACATTTGTCACACCTCCCGTCTTGCTGTTCATCCTGGAATCGCACGCACCTGCTTTTTTATTCGCCAGTGGTTCTGGTGGCCTACGCTAACCCAAGATGTCAGAGATTATGTATCGGCTTGCCCAGACTGCGCTCAGAATAAGACTTCCAGACTCCGTCCTGCCGGCCTCCTGTGGCCCTTGCCCATCCCCAGGCGCCCCTGGACCCACGTTTCCCTGGATTTCGTCACCGGACTTCCCGTGTCTGATGGCAACACCTGCATCCTCACCATAGTAGATCGCTTCTCTAAGATGGTGCACTTCGTCCCTCTTCCCAAGCTCCCCTCTGCCAAAGAAACAGCTGAAAAACTCATCAAACATGTCTTCCGCATCCATGGCCTCCCTCGCGATGTCGTCTCTGATCGTGGCCCCCATTTTGCTGCCAAATTCTGGACAGAATTTTGCCGCCTCCTTGGCATCTCAGTTAGCCTCTCATCGGGCTTTCACCCTCAAACGAATGGGCAGACTGAGAGGCTTAACCAGCAGCTCGAGACCGGATTGCTTCTCCTTTGCAGCCGGGACACAGGATTGTGTCAGCCTGACACCAATGAGATCCAACTTTGGATACTTTTCTTGACTTGACTGTCTCCCCCTTCCTAATTGACTTGAACTTTGAATGGATTTACAACGAACCCTTTCAGGTTTAACATTTTCCAGAGGACATTTATTTTTATATCTCCTACTGAGTGAGTCAGAGGGATTGTGAAATTGTTCACTGTTTAATGTTTAAAACTAAAAGTAACAGTTCTTACTTACAGCTGTGACCATGGGTTATTATTATTACTCAAGGTAGCGATGTGTACATAATCAAAAATGGGTTTCACTAGGAGAAGTGCTTCATTAGTCATGTTCAAATGAATGAGTTTACATCCTCACACTGATACTGTGTTGTATAAAGCTGTGGTTTCTGATGGACAGATTCAACATACACACACACAACTGAATCTAAATTCATTTCTGTACTCCATTGCTTTAGTCAGTTCCCCCCTAAATCAGGAATAAGCTATATTTTAAACTAACCGTATTTTCTTGGGACTTTAACACAAACAAGGTATCGGTGTGTTTGTTGAAGCCTTGAGGTGATGACAGCCTGCTTTATTTTTCAATATGATGAATGCTTGTTGCTTAAATATAGGCTTTTCTGGAGCCATTTCTGTTGATGTTCACAGTTTCAGAAGCAGGGAGGTGTGTGCGTGTGGTTTTAACGGACAGTGTGTGTGTGTGTGTGTGTCCGTTACTGTGGCAACATAAGCACAATGTTCACTCTTGCTCTCTGATTGGCTGAGGCTTCATCAAGATCGAGTTCAGAAGTGTCTTTGTATCTTCCTATACATTTCAACATAACTGAATTTAATCCATCACATTTGTAAATTTTGTACTGTATTACTTTAGTACTGTTTCTCTGGAGCGAGACCTGGAGGTGGTGCTCGATGGCGAGTGTCTGGTTGAGGTTGAGGGTGGTCTGTTTGGTGGGCTCAGGATTGGGTCACTTTTTTGGAAGATAATGTTGTCTTATCTGAGTGTGAAGCGGCTGGGATGAGAATCAGCACCTCCAAATCCGAGACCATGGTTCTCAACCAGAGAATAGTGCCCTCTGAGGGTTGAGAGTGAGATCCTGCCACAAGTGGAGGACTTTACGTATCTCAGGACCTTGTTCAGGTGGTGAAAAAGGAGCCTAGTCAAAAAGCAAAGCTCTAAATTTACCAGTTGATCTACATTGCCACCCTCACTTATGTTCACAAGCTGTAGGTAGTGACTGAAAGAACAATATCGTGAATACAAGCGGCTGAGATGAGTTTCCTCTGCAGGGTGTCTGGGCTCTCCATTAGAAATAGAGTAAGAAGCCCGATAACCGGAAAGGGCTCAGATTAGAGGCCTGACAATTCCATTGAAAGGAACACTGCTTGACATTAACCACTGAAGTTCCTGCCAACCTGCCCAGTGCCTCATCTGCCGCTCCTTGTTGTTGTTTTGATATCTGTTACCTGCTGTTCTTTTTTCTCTCCTCTGTCTACTCATCCCAACCAGTTGAGGCTCTACATATTTATTTAATGTGTAAGGTCTTAATTCTTAAACTGTAAAGTGCTACATAATATAAATAAATAAAGTTGAATTTAATTTAATTAAATCGAAGGTGCTGCTACAAAGCTTGATGACATGTCTGTAGAAGTTTTCAAAATCTAAAAATCTTTAAAGCTGGATTTGGGTACTGGTAACAGACGGTGTGCATTGTGTAGGTGAAAATTGGTAAAAACAAGAAAAGTCATTAAACTATGAAGGGCTGTATTCATAACCACATATACACCAATACATAATGTCTCATAGGTGCTCAACTGGATTGTGCTCATGGGAATGTGACCTAAATCAGTTGGTGCTTCAGTAGGCTTGGCATATGAAGACAATCCACCCTTTGCCCCTTGGTAAGGATGAGGAGGACTTGGTATGTATGGGTGTGGTTAAGGGAAATGCTGAAACGGAAAAAGAAGGATACCACGAAGTATGGAAGCTCAAATGGATAAGAATACTAAAATAAGTCATTTGTTATTTAATTTCATATGAATTAAAAATAAAATTAGATCCTGTTCTAAAATCATGTGTGGCATTTCTCTTTTGCATAATTTTCTTTGAGTTGTGGATCATGGATCTTTTAACTTCTACTTACACGTTTTTTGTAAAGGGAGACATCTACGTGATGTGACTTTGATGGGATTAATGCTGCAGATACCATGACTGCCCTAGTCTAGTTCAGATTAGTACATTCCACGTATACCTCATACACTGTAAATAATGTTTCTGTAGAAATCTAAAATTTAAGACCTTAGTTTAACTTACCTCCATTCATGTCTGAACGAATAGTTGTCTGCTGAAAAATAAAAATATTCCATTTAGGTTGACATTAAGTTCCTGCCTCAAGTGAAGAAGTTGAAATTTCTTGAGTTTTCAACTTCTTCTTTAACATTGTACAGAACTATGATGAAGAGGCTGAGCCAGAAAGGAAAGTGCTCAGTTTCACAGTGAATCAATATACCCAGCACTGTCTCCTAAAAATTAAATTCGTAAACAACTAAACTGCAATCTACATTACATTGTTGTAGAGACTGTAATAGCGACCCGATTAAGTTTTTTGTTAATGTAATGATCATGTGTTCACAATTAACGTCTTTTTGTCCACCAAAATATCCGATCAGCATCTGGTTTTCGGTGGGCTAAAATATCCAAAGTTACATTTCAACATCCAGACATGTAAGTGTAGCGATATTAAAGTTTTTAACTTTATCATGTACAAAAAACTAGGATGTGCTCATTATGCAATCGTTGTTTATTAAAATTTGGTTTATAATGACTCAAAAAATATTCACTATTGGTTTTACTGTTAACATTGTTAATTTTCTTTTTAGCTTTATTTTTGTGATAATGGCACAACGATAATAGCTATAGGTTGTTGTTTATCCATGGATGTATTTGCCTAAAATTAAGGCTATTTTATTATGATTTTACACACACACACACACACACACACACACACAGAATTAAAAGAGGTCAAACTAACTTTGGAACATGACTATAAATTGTATGTAATATAGGTGTACATAAACAGCATTGTGTTGCATCATACTTGGCTATAATGGCTAGGCTATAATCATCATCAATATTCCCTTCTATCGAAGGAGCTTCAACTGCTTAAGCTCAATCGAAGAGTCTCTCTATGTGTTTCTGGATTATGAAATTCCATCATTAGATAAGATTTACTGTATATTGTGCACTGTATTGTGATGTCAGCATTGGTATTTACAAACTTCACATGTCGTTTTAGATTTCCAAATGTTTGTCATTACCAGATGTTACAGTATTTAAATCCATTTGAAACAATCCATAAGAAGTTGCCCCAAGTTTAAATGAAATGTTATTTCTTAGTTTTCCTTGTGACACTTATCATTACTAAAACATCCAAATTTTATGGTAATGGACATGGAAGAGGTTCTTTCTGCTGCTTTACATCAAAATGACTTGTCTCCGAGCTAGATACTTGCTTCAGCAAACACAATGACTTATAAATGGATGTGTAAAGTATGAAAGTATAAACTTTCTTCAGCTATATATCTCAATATTGAAATAATAGTCTAACAACAAGGAGAGAAAAACCACCACCATACTCACTGGTAACACAATTAAACTGTATTACATTTGTGCTTAAAATTATTACAATTACAGTATTTACACGTGTTGTCCTAAAAATAAAATTCTCATGCTGGATGACACAAAAAGAAATCTTTGTACAATAGACAAAATGAACATGAACTTGAACATTTATCTCCATCCATAATTAGAGAAGGACTGTTTTTTTTTGCAGCTAAGAAATTTTGCTGAGCACTGTTGCACACTCGATGATATTTAAAATAGAAAGTCTATTAGAATGGTTTGTTTTCCTCTCAGCAGAAAATGATGTAACTCTCTGCAGTAGGAAGCCATTGTGAAAAATGTCTTGAGATAACTGACTTGTTGGGTAGCTAACTGAAATCAAAGCTGTGCTGAGAATTACACAGTCACCTTAAACATAATCAAATCACTTGGATTAGTTTCAAGTATTAGCATGTCAAACAATGTCAAAGTTTGGACAACAAAAGATGCACAGAATGCTTATCAAATAAATAGTGTACAAAAAATAACCAACCCCCCCACCATACCCGACTGCTCCCTACAGCCCAAAAACTGCTATAACAACCTGCTCTCAAGGGATTCTCCCAGTATTTCAGTTTTAATACAGTGAAAGCAATGTTTAATAACTAGAGAAGACTGTTTCCAGCAACAAATACTCTAGCAATGGAACAGATCAAACAAGGAGTTTGTCTACAGATTTTAGGTCTGGCCCATAATGTTTAAAACTGTTTGAACTCTGCTGGATGAAAATTATATGTGGCATTATCATTGCCGGACATGGTTTTCAAACATATGTTCTCCATATTACTACCACCAGAAAATCTTTTTGTACTTATATCCAAATAAGCCAATCACACTTTAGTCTTTCAAATTTGAAATGGTGCAACCAGAAAAGCAAAACATGGTTCAATGGTACAACAGCTCAGTGATACTCTAGACAATGTGTTCTCCAATATATAAAGTTATAATTTCATCCATCTAGAGAAAAGAACTGATTGTTTCACAAACTGATTGTTTGTCTGTTAGCTGAGGCTGCTGTGTGGTTTCAGAGCATGATTTCTCATGAACAATTTTGAAGTCTAAAATTGTTCTATATTGACCAGCTTTGCTTTGCAAGACTGCACAACAGTTAAGTGCTCAACCTGAAGGGAAAGCCAATGCTCCAGATGTATGCACACACACACACACACACACACACACACACACACACACACACACACACACACACACACACACACACACACACACACAGTAAAACAAACGTCATCGAAAAGGATCATTTTTGCTGCTCTTTGCTTTACAGTACATTCACGGTTTTTCATATATAATACAGTAAAAAGGTCTTTACCTCAAATGTCTGATTGATTGACAATACCTCAGTGTATTCTACATTCAAGTAGAAGAATGAACGAGTAGAAGAACTGTGCCGTCGAGTGGGATGTTCTCTGTCCTTGCCAAATAAATTGAAAAACAAAAAGTCTGCTTTTAGGTGGGTCAAAACAACTGTGATCACTTGTTGGTTAGAAATTGTTCTGGAGTCAGTGTTCATTGGCCAGGAGAGAAAAGGCAGCAGTCATTAGTTAGAAACAAAGAAAAGGACAAACTTTTTTTCATACTTTTACGTTTGTTTTAGGCTTCCAGGGCCTTTCCCTGTTAAACTGGTATGTCTATGGCTATTCTGTACATGTGGGGGACAGGAGCTGGACAGGAGGTGCTTAGTGCTTTTTGTTGTATGACTGTAAGCTCTCCTTTAGTCTCTCTCTTTTTCCCCACTCCTCTTCTTTGTATTCATTATCCTGTGTTGGTCTATGAGGGTCAGCGGACTTGGGGAGCATAGCCTTCCTTCATCAGCCCTTCCTCGTAGTCTGTCTGGCACAGGATCATGTTGTTCTTCAGAAAAAACTTGTCTCCCACACAAAACCTACACCACACAAAGAAACAGAAGCAGTTTGACTTTACACAAACATCAAATAAGAATCTCATCATTAGTACTAAGCTGTAGGCTATGAAGTCCAGCGGTAGCTTTCTGACTGTAGCACAAAATATCTACCTGAGCTACCATAACATCCCATTGGACTGAAAATCAGTCCAACTGACTGCTGTATTTGTTCCACAATCTGTAGATAACAACACATTTTAGTCATAATTTTCACCATAGAGACTTTGTCAGAAAAAATGTGGACTAAACTTTTACATTTATGTTATCAAGAGCACCACAATTACTGTCGAAAGGTCTTTCCAGCATTTTTAAATCACTGTAACTCTTTCACCATTTGTGCGATTGTTTCTGACAGTGGAGATTCTGCTCTTTTCGGTGTTATTTTGGTGTTAAGTTCATACACTTGCTGTCGCATCTTATAGTATAGACCATATTGAACCTTCTAAATTATGTTTACATGTACATTGTTGTTGTTTGTTTTAACACCCTGTTATGACACTTACAGCATACAGTACACCAAAGCAACTACCAGATGTTGAAAAGGAAACAAAAGCACATACTCCGCAGATTTTGTATATTAAAATTTAGAGCATGTACTTTAGTACTTTTATTTGATTAGAAATAATTTTATTTTTAGAGCAGTATTTTTCTGGGCAAGTACTTGAGTATTGAGTTTGTGTACTTTATACCTCTGGTTGATGATTAATAAGAGTGCTGGTAAGACTTCGGTATGCACAGAGTTATCTTTCAGGCAAGGGTGCCTTTCTACCTACAGCTGGTAGAGACACACGCATCTACCATGGCAGTTGCATCCTGGTAAAGCCGAGGAACCCATAGGTATGCTTAAACTTTCAGGACAGGACACAGTGACTGAAATGTTGTATCTGCTTGTAATTAGCAGGGTAGCAGCAAATATAGGCACAAAATGCTAAAAATGCTAAAGAGTGGTGTATTTCTGGAAAGAAATCAAAATGTTCTTAGGAAAATATGCCATTTTTAAAGGACTGGTGTAGTTGCATAATCATAACTTTAATTTATGATTTTTCTATGAATTTCATTACAGTACATACAGTAACTCTGGGCTATTATTAGCTATATTAGCCATATATTATACTAACTGAACTAAAGATATACTACAATAAACTAGAAGTATACTTGTAAGTTTCGTATTTGTACTAGGTATGCAAAATAAAGTATATTGTAAGTATACTTTTATAAAGTCGAAAGTATACTAGTACATTCATAGTGAAGTAAAACTATATATATTTTGATTTGTCCTGCACATAACAGCAGGGTGCAAGATGCTAGCAGGCAGGGCATACATGGAATGCCATAACCAAGTGGCTGGCATAGTGCACAGGAACATCTGTGCCGAGTATGGGCTAGAAGTCCCAAGGTCAAAATGGGAGCCACCTCCAAAGGTGGTTAAGAATGATCAGGCTAAGATTCTGTGGGACTTCCAGGTACAGACTGATAAACTGGTAATGGCTAACCAACCAACATAGTAGTGGTGGACAAGCAGAGGAAGAAGGCCGTAGGGATAGATGTAACAATCCCAAGCGGTGGTAACATCAGGAAGAAGGAACATGAGAAGCTCGAGAAATACCAAGGGCTGAGAGAAGAGCTAGAAAAGATGTGGAAGGTGAAGGTAGCAGTGGTCACAGTCCCAGTCCCAGTTGGAACACTTGGGGACCCTTAAGCTCCCAGGCCTCTGGCAGAGGACCTTGAAGGACAAAGACCGCCCACAGGGGGCAAGTGGGGATTTTTTTTTTTTAGTTAATTTTTAGTATAAGTAAATTATACTTATATACTAAATAGTGGGACAATTTATTCCCAAGACATTTTTAAATAGTATACTTGCAAGTATACTAGAACTATACCCTAGTATACTTGAAAGTATTAACACAAGTATACTCACTAGGTAAAGTATACTTGGGAAATATATTTGAAGTATACTTAAGTATACTTAATATGAATGTAAGAGAATTCAGGATTTGCATTTAAGAATAGCTTCTCTGAGCTGGTCAATCCCAGTACCAGAAGAAACTATCTAGCAGGGCACTTTATTTTTAAGGGTGGGTCCTGAAATTCTAAATCGTTAAGTCTCTTTTCTTATGGTTTAGTGAAACAAAAGATCAGAATAATTTAATGCTGTGTGGGACAGCTCTACACAACACAACCAATGTAAAACAACATATGCTCTTTAATGAGCCATGCCTATTTTCCTTCTCTAAAGACGTTTGCTAAATGATAATGTATGTAAAGTAATGTAAAGAAAGATAATGGATGATAAACACAGCATCAGCTTTCAGAATAGGCTACTAATATGTCTGTTTTGGTACCATTAATTAAAAAATTGCATTCTTACAGCCTGACTGCTCTGGGAACAGTTGAACTGGAAAGGTATTCAGATGTACATGTTGAGGTTTGTCCACCAAGATTCATCGGGATTTACAAACCTCCTCAGGATGTGGGTTGGGTGAACAAAGGTAACAGATGCAAAACTGCCACCAGAGGAGACAGTTGTGCATTAGCTGTATTTAACAACTGTGTGATCTCTCTTCTAATCCTGTTCTCTCTTTGGAACAGCACATTAAAAATATTACTAAGAATGCTTTCTTTCATCTATGTAACAGCTAATATTTGGCCTTCTTGGCATATGCAGAAACGTGATATCATGTCTGTGCTGTTGTCAGGTTTGTCCCAAGCCAGTACTCAAAGTCTCAAAAGGTCCATACTGCTGCTGCTAGAAATCTAACCAAAACCAAGAAGTTTGACCACATTACACATTATATATCTCTGGTGCCATGATGTCATCGCAGGCTGATCCTGCTCTCTGATCCTGCTCCTCCTATGGTATGCATATTGCGTCACTTCCTGTCGCCTACACTGATCATTCTGTTACACGTTGTGTTGTTTGCCACACGAATTAACTTCTAAACTCACCTCTTGTCTGTTATCTGACTTTTACATTATCTGTATCTTTTACATGTCTCTGATTATTGCAAGAGTTAAATCATACACTTGTTTTGTTTAAGAACTTGTTTATACAATTTCTGCTAACTTTGTAAGTGAATGCTAGCTAGTACCTAGTCTATTTGTTAGCTATGACTACCCTGTCTCCCTCTTCTCCTGCTCTGTCCTGCTCGGTGTAATATATGTTTAGTTTTTCCTCTGCCTTCTTTACTGATAACAGTATCTGTAATAAGTGTCAGTTATTTGCAGCTTTAGAGGCGAGGATGACTGGAAGGATGAATTGGAAGCTCGGCTCTGCACCATGGAAAATAATGCAGCTAGTCAGGTCCCCACACCCGGTGCAGAGCTACCTAGCTTAGCCCCTGTTAGCTTAGCCCCTGTTAGTCACCCCCCCGGCAGTTGTTCTTAGGCAGCCGGGAAACCAGGCCGGCTGGGCGACGGTCCAGAGAGGGCATAGCCAGAAGAAGTTGCCAAAGGTTCACTAAGCTGATTAGGAAAGACAGCATCCATCCATAGCAGAGTTTATTAGACCTCCTCAACTCAGATATCCCGGACTGGAGCCCAGGACACAGAGTCAGTCTTACACGCCTCTTTGTAGCTTCCTTACAGCTGTCACCCCCCAAAATGACTACCCCATAGATCCATCTAAATTATATAAATCAAAAATTAATACAAGAGGAGTGATTCATAAGAACTTAATAAAAATAAAAACTACTCCTCTTACAGAACAAAATAAAAACAGAACAATTAAATGTGGATTATTAAATATTAGATCTCTCGTCTAAATCCTTGCTAGTAAATGACCATCACATAGATGTATTTAGCCTCACTAGTAAAACCTGGCTGCAGCAGGATAATTATGTTAGTCTGAATGAGTAGACACCCCCAAGTCATATTAATTATCATATTCCTAGAAGTACAGGTCGGGGTGGAGGAGTAGCAGCAATCTGCAACAAGTTTATTAATCAGCCACATACCTAAATATAGTTAAAATTCATTTGAGAACCTCACTCTTAGGCTCTCAGATCCAAACTGGAAAAGTCAAAAAACAGTTTTATTTGTTATAGTCCTCCTGTACCTTACTCTGAGTTTTTGACAGAATTCTCAGACTTTCTATCTGATTTAGTTCTTAGTACAGATAAAGTGATTATAGTGGGTGACTTTAATATTCATGTAGATGTTGATAATAACTGTCTCAACACTGCATTTAATTCATTGTTAGAGTCCATTGGATTTCCTCAAAATGTGAACAAACCCACTCACAGTTTTAATCACACTCTCAATCTTGTTCTGACTTATGGAGTAGAAATTAATCATTTAATAGTGTTACCTCAAATCTCTCTGCTGTCTGACCAATTTTTAATAACATTTGAATTTATTATAATGGAGACTACATCACTAAAAAAAATTCCACTATAGTAGATTTTTATCTGAAAATGCTGTTACTAAAAATTTAAGGAAATAATCCCACAATCTTTTAACCCTGTGACATGTACCAATAGAGAGGAGAGCAGGAACAATCTGTATGAAGATTTTCAGACAGGATTTATAATAAATCATAGTAAAGAAACAGTGCTGGTGAAAGTCACTAACGATCATCTCTCAGCTTCAGACAATGAACATGTCTCTATACTCGCCTTGTTAGATCTTACTGCTGCGTTTGACACTATTGATCACAACATTCTATTAAACAGAGTGGAACATATCATTGGAATTAAAGGAACAGCACTAAGCTGATTTAAATCTTATCTGTCAGAAAGATCCCAATTTGTTCATGTTAATAATGAGTCTCCCATGCACACAAAAGTTAATTATGGGGTCCCACAGTGTTCTGTCCTCAGACCGATTCTTTTCACTTTATATATGTCTCCGCTAGGTTATATTATAAAGAAAAACTCTGTGTCCATTGCTATGTGGATGAGACCCAGCTATATTTATCTATAAAATCAGATGAAACTAATCAATTAGTCAAACTTCAAGCATGTTTACAAGACATAAAGGCCTGGATGTCCTGTAACTTTCTACTCCTTAATTGAGACAAAACTGAGGTTATTCTATTTGAGAGAACATCAAGCTATCCGATCCGAGATTGCCACCCTAAAGTGATGCTGAAAACTAGTCCATGCATTTGTCACTTCTAGACTTGACTACTGCAATTCACTTAATAGGATTCACCGATAATTCATTAAAAAGCCTCCAGTTAATCCAGAATGCTGCAGCCAAAGTTCTGACTAAAGATATGTGTGAGAGATAATATTTCTCCTACATTAGCTTTTCTCCCTTGGCCCCTGTAAAATCTAGAATAGAGTTTAAAATCCTTCTCCTTACATATAAAGCACTAAATGATCAGGCCCCATCATATTGTAAGGACCTCATAGAACCTTATTATCCCAGCAGAGCACTTCGTTCTCAGAGTGCTGGTCGGTCTACTTGTGGTTTCTAGAGTTTCCAAATGTAGAATGGGAGGAAAAGCCTTTAACTATCAAGATCCTCTCCTGTGAATCCAGCTCCCAGTTAAAGTTTGGGAGGCAGACACCCACTCTACTTTTAAAACTAAACTTCAAACTTTCCTTTTTAATAAAGCTTATAGTTAGAGATGGCTCAGGTGACACTGACCATCTCTTACTTATGCTGTTATAGATTAGTCTGCTGGGGGACCTTCCTGATACACTGAGCTCCTCTCGTCATCTTCTCTCTTTCTATCCACTATCGTGCCATCATTGTATATTATTAACTTTGTGTCTTCTCTCTCCCCTAGTTGTGCTTCGTCTCTGTCTCTCTCTCTTTCTGTACTTTTCTGCAGGTGTCCTTGACCTTAAAGTTGTGTGATTTCAGTTTGCGGTTGCTGGTCCTACCAACTTACCCAGTGCCTTGGCTGCTGCTCCTTGTTGCTGTTATGATCTCTGTTGCCTGCTGTTCTTTTCTCTCTTCTCTGTCCACTCACCCCAACCGGTTGAGGCAGATGACCGCCCACCCTGAGCCTGGTTCTGCTGGAGGTTTCTTTCCTAGTGCTTGCTCAAATGGGAGTGTTGGGTTTTCTACATAGTTCTGTATATATACACTTATATTTTGCAAGGTCCTAAACCTTGCTATGCAAAGTGCCTTGAGATGGCCTTTGTTATGATTTGGGGCTATACACATAAAGATGAACAGAATTGAATTACACCAGTCCTGGCTTCTCTCCTTTGGCTTAAAATTAGATCAGACTCTAACGTGCTTCTGATGACTTATAAAATTGGTCCTTTATACCTGTCTGATATCCTTAATCCATATATTTCACCTTGTACCTTCTGCTTTCAGAGTGCAATCCTTTGCAATAACCTCCCTGCTAAAATCAGACAGTCTAACTCTGTTGATGTATTTTAAACTCAAAACTAATTTATTTGACCTAACGTTCAATTAGTGGGTGGGTTTTTATGTGTTTATTTATTTATTTTCATTCATTTAATCCTTTGTTTTTTCTACCCCAAGCACATACGCATACAGGCTGTGTGCCTCTCCCTCTTTTTTCTTTCATGTGCACTCTATGCTTTTTCCAGGTCCTCTTCATGGGAGGTGGGGGCGTGACCCAGGTCCTACTGTCGAGCTGGATGAGTGAGCTCCTGGAATTCTCCCTGATCATGTTTTGTCTGTAGTGTATATCTGTACTTTCTTTGACTGTTCTTGGCCAGGCAGTTTAAGTTCTGTAGCATATGAAATAATCTCATGCATATTATGCAATCACAGGTGAAAACTGGATCTGTAAAAAGCTAAATGAATAAACATTATTAATAATAATAATTGATACTTTATTGATCCCCTTGGGGACATTCTTTGTGGACAGGCTGCCCCCTGTGGGGGCGCCAGGGGTCAGGGTATCGGTGTCTTGTCCAAGGACACCTTGACATGTAACCTGGTGGGACAGGGAAATTGAACTCGCTCACTCTTGGGTTTGAAGATGACTGCTCTACCCACTGAGCTACCATGCTGCCCTAATGTGTACAATGTCAGCTGATTTGTTTTGAACTTGAATGTTGGGAAACTGAAATTAGGTGATTAACTATTTCTGTAAGTAGACTTAACAGAAATTACCTTTAGTTTGGATTTTGGGTACACGTTTCCCAATAATAGTATATAGACCCCACATTTAACTGCAATTGGTAGTTTCTTTTTTCAGCTAGGGGAGACAGTTCTTAATGAACACCAGAACACAACAGATCTACCACATCATGTTAAGTGAAGAAACACATGTAAACACTGGTGAAATGACAAAAATTAAAACTGGAATTTTCTTCTTCCTACATCCAATGGCATAATGGATACTAAATAAGCCTCTTATTTCCTGTTTTGTCTGCAGTATGTCAGAAACCAAGTGGCAGTATCTTTACTATCTTTAAAACTGTTGTGGTTAAACCTATTCTTAAGATACACACCTTAATCTAGAGTATCTTAATAACTACCATCCATGAGTAGTAGTATCTCTGATCGCTTGCAACATTCTATGTCGAGGCGAGTGACCCCCAAATAAGCAGATGCTGACAGGATATAATTGGGATCTGTAAAATTTAGCAAAACCAAGTAACCTGTGCAACTGCTTGCGATTTTCAGGGACGGGCCAGGTCTAGACTGTCTCCACCTTGGCCCGGTTTATCTTCATGTTTTCAGGAGGAATAATGTAGCCAAGGAAAAAAAAACAACAGCCAAACTCAAATTTTTCAACCGTGACGTACAGGTTGTTTTGCAACAGGAGTTACAAAACATGACCCATCTCAGAGCAGAAGAAGATCAAAATATCGTCTAAGTATATGAAGATGAATTGGTTTATCATGTCTTCCAAACATAACTGACCAAGTGTTGAAAGTGTACTGCGTTATTGGTAAGTCCAAAAGGCATGGCCAGGTACTCGGAATATACAGCAGAGGTGTTAAAGAAGGTCTTCCACTTCCACTCCCTCTCTTAATCTCACAAGGTGAGAATACAGGTTTCTTGAAAAATTCCATAAGCTGAGGACAAAGTCAAAGACAGGTGGTGTGGTGGTTCTTTACTTTAAATTGATACAAGTTTCAGAAATGAATATAGGATCTTAATCCTCCAAACAAAAAGCCTGCAGCAGTAAAAGAAGAATAGGAATTAAGCCAGCAGTTAAAGATTTATCTATGTATGTTTGCATAGTGACTGTCTTAAGAGGCAGATAAAATAGTACAAGCACCCTCTAGGGGGCATCATACCGGGCAACATGTCAATTGCACAGTCATAAATAAAGTGCAGAGGAAGTGACATTGCCTTAACTTTATTAAAAATGATATACAGAAGAAACCTTAGACAGGTCTAGTAAATATCACCTAAAGAGAGAAGAAAAAAGGCTGCTTCATTCTGTGAGGTATCAGCTGCTTTGGTGCGAAAATGGATGGCAGAACCTGTGGGTGAGACTGTTTAACTGAGCAGAGATTTGTTGCATGCCAACAGCTAATTCAGAAAAGTGAGAATCAAAACAGTTATGCATCTCAACATACTCATACGGCTAAACTGACCATGTGTGGGGCATTTGTTGAAATATTGCACCCCTTTTGACATCAGGTGCCAAAATGGCATTTGTTGTCTATTACAATGGCACCAAAATGATGACTCAAGTACCACTTATTTTCGCCCTAAACGGTCAAAAAGACTAGACACATATTGTTCTATGTTCTAGAATTAGACAGACTAAAGATGTTTGGTTTAGGTTTAAATGCCAAACAAACATGGTTAGGCTTAGTAAAAATTAATGTTTTGACTTAAGAATGTCTACTTCCTTAAGGCATTTGTCACAACAACTGTGCAAACAAAGTTCTTTGGTTGGGATTAGGCCCAAAGACATCTGCGTTAGGTAGGTACTAAATAAATATGGTTAATGTTAGTAAACTTTACAAAGCTATGACAAAACATTTTGTGCTGGGCAACGAGTGAAATGTTTTATCGTGATTAATCACGATATTTCTGTGATTACAGGCAAAATGTAATAATAATTCAAAAGTAGTTTTTTTTTTTGGTACTTTTATTTTTTACTTTATAAATTATAAATTACTGCTATATGAACAAACTTCCAATAATATTTAGCCTTCAAACAGTTAAAACAAATAAGATGTTTTTTAATAGCAGTATTCCCTTTTATACAGTAGCAGTAAAATATTTCTTTTAAATCTCAACTTAAACATCAATGTAATCAAATTAAATTAAAAAAACAAAACTATTTGCCTGGACATTAATGCCCATCTACTTTATTATAAAACAACTAGTTTCAGAGTCTAGAACAACCTGTGTGTAACCACAGGTCTGTACCTTGTTCTTTGATTAATATAACTAAACAGCCTCATGTTATGTATTTTATGTCATTTCCGTCTCTACATGGTCTTGTTTATTTTTCTCTTCTGATTTCTGTGTCACGCATAGCAAACACACACACACAGACAAACATACGCACGTCGCAAACCTGAGCCCCATGATAGAAAAATTTAACTTTGCAGTAGTTACAAATAACCTCCAGTTCATATCTGTTGCAGAATACAGAACGCTGACGCAATGCCTAAGCAGTCTTAGGCCCACCCCCAAATGATCTCATTGGTTGAGATGCACAACGACACCAATCCAAAGCCAGCACAAACCAACAACCCACCCTTCCTGTGACCCACCGTTTGTCTGTGTGTGTATTCAAACACAGTGAGTGACAGAATTTCATCATAATAATAACAATAAAACTGTGTTAACACGTGTTAAAATAATTAAATTACGTTGCGTTAATTAATTATGTTAACGTGCCCGGCCCTAAAAAAATTACATTCATACTAGTCATGTTTGTCACATGACTGTAGCATACCAATAACATTAATGAAAAGTGATTTGATACTGGACTTGAATTACTCTGTATTTTCATATTATATTTTAGGTTTATTCTAAATTACTACTGTTGTTTTTAACTTTTGATATCAGCTTTACTATATTCTGCTGCAAGTGGATTTGCCCTTTAGGGGATTAATAAAGTTCTAATTTAACTAACTTAACTTAACTCTGGTCTCCTGTGAAAACTCTATTATGCACCCCATCCACCCCAACCTCCTCCTGTAAACTCAACAAAAGACATAGGTATTGTTTTTTACAGCTGTTAGGAAGAAAAACATCAACTCACCGAAACCAATGGAACAGACTCAAAAAGTGAGAATGCATATCACATGGACTGTCTCCTGTTGTATGTTGCATGTGTGAATGCACAACTTTTCACAATGTTAGACCCTCACTCTCCAGCCTCTTTAAATTGCTCTTTTAAATTGCTCTAACATTTATGAACTGGCTATTAGTTTAAACACTATTCCCATCTACATGGGAAGTAAAACACTGAAATTTATTTGTATAGAATATGTAATTACTTATTATTATTATTATTTAAGTCATGATATCTCCCTCCTCCTATAGTGCAGGTCCTCACTTTGTTCTTGTGTGAGGAACATTCCTTTGAACAAAACAATATAGAATTTATGGCAAGAGGAGACAGAACTCATGAAGCCTTTCTGGTGAGGCATTTAAACAAGACCTCTGAAAAGCAGGTCTGGATGCTGAGTATAAGTGTGTTTGCAGTTAGACTGTCTGCACAGACTCTGAGTTCTCAACACTGATAAATAATAATCATACATAGCCTAAATGCCCAATTAGGCCTAACGCATGACTCAAAGACAGAAGAGGTTCAGTTTATCTTTACTGAACCCATTAGGTGTTAGTTTCTCTTTCCAAAGCTCCAGTATGAAGTCTTCTGTGTTTTTGACCTTCCCCTGAACTGTCACCTCCTCCAGTCACCTCTACTATAACCTTCATCCAACCTCCATAGACGATGGTCTTCTTAAACCCACTAGGGGGAAATTCAGGCAGCACTAGCTAGATGATGAGACTGGACGACAGCTCCATTGATTAGCTGTCCCCCAGGGCTGATCTGTGGCTTGCTGAATGCAGTCTCGTATCACCTCCCTTATTCCATCATCCCCACCCTCTTTATCATCTATTCTTTCCATTACTCACGCCACACAAAAAGGTCCCCATCCCTCTGGCTCTAAGAGTGGTGCTTACTCTCTCCAGCAAGTAGGGAAATATCAAGCCTGACTGTCGGTAAGGTTACAGTAAGATTTATGTACAGTTTATCACAGTAAAGTTACCTGGGGTGGAGAGAGATCACTTATTATCAATTAAAAACTACAGATAGGAGCTATTCAATTCCCTCAGCTTGATACCATTTCAAACTCATGCAAGAGTGAAGAAACAGAGAAAAAAGGCATTGCTTTCTGGTATACACAGAAGTTAAATAACTGGTGAGCCATTTATATTTATCTTATTTGAAACAAGTTCAGCTCTCAAAATTCTTTCTTCTGGGCAGCAAGATATTGTTTCCAATTTGATGGTGATCATGACAAAGAAAAAGGAAGTGGATACAGAGTGGAAAGATAGTGCCAGTGTGTGTGGCGATTAATCTGCTACCTGTGGTCTTACCTGTTTTTCTTTGTGTTCTATCGTTTACATCTTTCTTGGTTCAAAATGTTTCCTGTTTACTGGTTTATGACAACCAAACAGTATTTAACATCTGATGCACGATACACTGCTTAAGCAGGATCTTGGGTAGGACATAAAACCTATTTACCCCCGTTCCTGTCAAGCATACTTGTGAGCCTCCACTGCTCACTCTGTGCTTTTCCCTGGCCTAAGTGCCACAGATGCCGGGGAAAACGAAGAGGTGTATCAGTAAAGTTCAAGGCGTTTTTTCTATGGTTGTTTTTAAACTGTCGTTTATTCTTCCCGTTTATGTCGTATCCTTTCTCCATTACCCGTTGTGTGTCGCTTAATTGACCGGCGGTACATTAGTTCCAGTTCCATGGAACTAATGTACCAGTCGTACCAGTTATCCTGGATTCATCTTTTCAGCAACCCGGTCATCGGAGTTGATCATCTAAACCTCCATCTCCTGGGTTAGGCGTCTCAGTTGACAAATTTCCCAGCTTTGACTCAGATGGCTCTGGTCAACTCTAGATCATTAATAAATAAAACTTGTATCCTCCAGGACATAATCACTTTCCATGAATTGGATTTCTTATTTGTGACTGAAACCTCGTGTCGATGAGTTGCGTCCTTTGGCTAAACTTGTGCCTCACCACTGGTCGGGGGTATTCCAGAGCAGTTTTCACTGTAGGCTTGGCCTCTATATTCCAGAGCAGTTTTAATTTCATCAAAGCTTCAGAAGCTTATTCCAGTTTTGAGTTTCAGCTTTTTCTTGGGCTGCGTGCTTTGATTTACAGACCACTTAAATTTAACAAGGATTTTATCCAGGAATTCTGTGACTTTTTAGCAGAAATTACGAGAGCATTTAAATTCTTGGATATTTTAACACTCACAACTGCTGTTCTACTCAACCTTTGGCAAAGAATTTTTCTCATCTCATTGATCAAGACTCATTGAGTCTTTTAACCTCTCTCAGTGGGTAACAGGTCCAACACATGAACACAGACACACTTTTTAACTGGTCTTATCATCTGGTTGGCCAGATCATTACAGATTTCTTTGGCACTGCTGTCCA
The DNA here is from genome assembly GCA_034779795.1 of Ctenopoma multispine. NCBI lineage: Eukaryota > Metazoa > Chordata > Actinopteri > Anabantiformes > Anabantidae > Ctenopoma > Ctenopoma multispine. The sequence goes on along the minus strand of JAUYWH010000015.1, from coordinate 563,243 downwards.
CAGACAAGTTGTCAGACCTCATGTTCCTGCACGTTTTTCTCGTGCAGTCACCCCCGCCACAGTTTTCCATAGCCTACAAAGACGTTGCTCAGTTACAAGTCCTCAAAAATCCTGCTCCGCACCTGAGCCCTGATGCATTAATGGGCTCCAATTGGATATAAAAAATTTATTCACCAAAGAATATTTCTTAATGGAAGATTACAAAGAATTTAGGTCTTTTTGGTGACCTACAGTCAGGGGCGGATCTACTACCTCTGGGAACTCCTTCAAGACTGTTGGAAAACCATTTCAGGTGACTACCTCTTGAAGCTCATCAAGAGAATGCCAAGAGTGTGCAAAGCAGTAATCAGAGCAAAGGGTGGCCTTTTTTTGTTAAGTACATAACTCCACATGTGTTCATTCATAGTTTTGATTTCTCAGTGAGACTCTACCAATGTAAATAGTCATGAAAATAAAGAAAACAACATGGAATGTGTCCAAACTTTTGGTCTGTACTGTACATTCACATACTTAACTGAGGAGGTCCAGTATTGCCACCCTGCCTGGACCTCTTGCTATTTCTTGCCCGCCCATTTTAGATTTTCTAGATCCGCCACTGCCTACAGTAGTCCAGTATTGTGAATAGATTCATTGATATTCCATTTGCAAAACTGCAACTATTACTATCCATCCATCCATTATCCCAACTGCTTGTCCTCTCAAGGGTTGTGGGAGTGCTGGAGCTTACTTCTAAACACAGAGCTGAATATGCCTCTGTCCCATGTTTTGCGTAAAGAAAAACTCTAAATGTCCTTATATTTACAAAAAACATTAAGTTGATCACTGAAACTGTGTTCCGCATATTTTGTACTTTGTTTTGTACCTTGTTCCAGCTAATCACAGATTTTAGATTTTTATGCAACCTTTCTGGAAAAGATCTATATAAGTGAAATGAACCCACAATCACTAACTACGGGCTGTGCAGTGTTTAATACTAAGTATAAAAAGCAATGAAGCCCGACCTGTTGCAGGGTACTGCAACAGTTATTTAAAAAAGGGGTATTTCAGTCATGGGCCTTGGATGTATCTACTTGGTCAGATGTGGGATTTTTCTTTAACAATCGTTACATACACACAAAAAACAAAAAATCTGATCATTATCTGATTTCTGTAGTTATCAGTTTATTAAGTGATAATGTAAACAACACAGTCTGATAGGCTTCATAACAGCAGTTATGGATAAAGACACCTGAATTTCCCCTAACACTCTGATGTCTTTATACCCATAAATCTGATTTGCTTCGGTTTGTGACATTAGCATGTGTAAAAAGAAAAACAAAACATAGAAATCGGAGGTGACATAGTTGCATTGTAAGCATTATACATAACACAACAAACAGGGCAGATGCTTGTCATATGAAAGCCAACTGTCATTTTCTCCTCATGTAAACAAAGGACAGCAGTAGTGCGGCGCCTCCTTTGCAGGCCTATCACTATGTCACTACATACAAAAAGGAAATCTCTGAAAGAAATCTGATAATAGACTTAAACATGTAAACCATGTTTATTGCATTTCTGAAGTGCATCTGATTACTCCCAGTTATCTGATTTTTATAGTCATGTAAACTGGCCCTAAAAGCAGGACTTGGAACACACTGTGCTGTAATCTTGCTTCCATGACTAACTATGGATAGGAGCAGGAGTGTAGTTCAATCACTCACCTCTGATTGCACAGCTGGCAAGCGAAGCAGTCCAGGTGGTAGACATTCTCCTTTGCCCTCATGACCATCTCAAATGCTGGAATTAGTTTGCTGCAAGCTGCACAGTTCCCTGTTACACCAAACAACCTGAGCCAAACACACACACACACACACACACACACACACACACACACACACACACACAGATTATACAAGTGATAATGTAAGTCATTTGTCCAAATCTCTCGGAGACTGGAAGAATCTTAATTCACATGTGCTCTGTTTATACTGGGTGCCCAAGGACACTTTGACATATGACAGGAGGAAAAGGGAATAGAACCACTTATCCCACGATTGGCACACGACTGCTCTACCTAGTTAGCAACAAACGCCCCAGTGGTTAGCAGTGTGGTTACTATAAAGTCAGGCGTATACTGTAAAAACTGCTCTTGATCCAGGGATTTTATCCAATTATAGGCCAATATCTAATCTGCCCTTAATCTCTAAAATCCTTGAAAAAGTAGTCGTGAAGGAGCTATATGACCACCTGCGCAGTAATAATCTTTATGCAGATTTTCAGTCAGGACTTAGAGTAAATCATAGTACAGAAACAGCACTTGCTGAAGTCACCAATGATGTTTTCTTAGCTTCAGACCATTAGCTTCTCTCTAAACTGGTTGAATTCATATCTATCAGATAGATCCTAATTTCTTTATGTTGATGATAAATCCTCCATGCACATAAAAGTAAGTATGGAGTGCCACAGGGTTATGTGCTTGGACCAATTCTTTTTACTTTATAAATGTCTCCACTGTGCAATAATATATGGAAACACTATAAATTTCCATTGTTATGCAGATGACACCCAGCTTTCTGTATCTATGAAACCAGATCAAACTAATCAATTAGTCAATCTTCAAGCTTGTTTAAAAGACATAAAGGTTTGGATGTCCTGTAATTTTCTACTCCTTAATTCAGACAAGACCGAGGTTATTCTATTTCGGCCTAAAAACCACAGAGACATGTCATCCAGTCAGATTGCCACATTAGATGATATAGCTCTAGCCTCGAGTGCTACTGTAATGAGTTATCTTTGACAGGGATATCTCCTTAACCTCCTACAGTACAGGCCAAAAGTTTGGACACATTCAATTCATTCAATGTTTTCTTTATTTTCATGACCAATTACATTGGTAGATTCTCACTGAAGGCATCAAAACTATGAATGAACACGTGGAGTTATGTACTTAACAAAGAAAGGTGTAATAACTGAAAACATCTTTTATATTCTAGTTTCTTCAAAATAGCCACCCTTTGCTCTGATTACTGCTTTGCACACTC
>JAUYWH010000015.1:548244-558917 GCA_034779795.1 Ctenopoma multispine | reverse complement strand
ATAGATAGATAGATAGATAGATAGATAGATAGATAGATAGATAGATAGATAGATAGATAGATAGAAACTTTATTAATTTATCAAGACTGCAAGAAATTTCAGTCTTGCAGTAGCTGTTAAAAAATTACGTTACAGAACAGTCTGAACAGTCAAAATACTGTAGAAAAATACAAGGTAATAAAGAGTAACACAGAAAAAATAAAGATTAATACATGAAAAAAAAGATTTAACAGGAAAAAAAACACATCTAAACAGAAAGAAGAACAGATGTACTTAATCTGCAGAAAACACAATTTTATTATTCACTTTTTATTGCAGCAATTGAGGATCAGACATGTAGTAATGGAAATAGATGGAACATATAAAAAACTCATATATACAAAAAAAAAGATTGCATAGGAGATGCAGTTTTCAAGGCAGATTCTTTTACGTCTCCTATAAATTGGCTGTCAACCCCTGAACCAGGCAACTTCCCATGAAGAGGTTGTATGAACTGTAATGCCATGATTAAAGGTAATCCTTGCATCCATGTACCGGCAAGAGGTTCTCTGTAAGAGGACGAATCACCTGTCGTTCATCCTTTGTAGTGTATTTGTTAAAATGCCCCTGCAGCTTCTGCTATGTGGGTAAGAGAACTTAGAGTTCGTATTAATGAACATAAAAGTAACATGTGCAATAAGGACATAAAATCGTCCGTAGCAAGAAACTTTAACAAGTGCTGACATGTTCAGGGCATTGAGCAAGTGAAAAGCCTCAATCGGGGGGGGGGGGATAGGGAGCGCTATCTTTTTCAACGTGAGGCTTTTTGGATACATACACTACAAACGGTGTACCCTAGCCGGTTGAACGAAGAATTGGTTTTAAATTGCTTTCTTGTAAATACTATTATATGATTGGTGGCAACAAATCAAGGGTCTATGCAATTTAATTACTTTCTCAAAATGTTTTTCTTAACTCTTGTATATAGTTTCTATTTTTGTTTAGTGTCTCTTGTTGGTCATGTTCTTCTTTTGTAAAAAACATTTTATTTGTGCAAACAGTTTTTGATGTATTATGTGTTGTATATACCTAATGAGGGTTAGTTGTTATGATGGCTTCACCTGATGGGCGTGATGCACCCTCCGGTGCTCACAATCAGATGACTTCATAGCATTCACCTGTTAACACGATACCTTCTGTGTCTTCTCATTTACACGCTGATGATGGCCTAGTGCCTAAACGCGTATGTGTTTTGTGGACATGTTTCAATAAACCTATGATATACCTATATGAAGGGCACCCGAAGAGACCCTGTTTTTCTTGGAGTGGAGCGTGCCTCCTTTTTCCTATAATAGATGTTGCATAAATAGACAATTAGACTATTGGAGCAGAGCTGTACAGAGTAATGGCAGTTGGCAGAAAGGACTTTGTGTACCTTTCCTTATCACAGCGAAGCTGAAGAAGTCTAGGACTAGAGCTGCTCCTCTTTACTTTACTTTACTTTGCTTGGCAGACGCTTTTATCCAAAGCGACTTACATGGAGCTAGTGATCAGTGTCTGGCTCAGGGACACACCTGGTAGGGGACGGGCTAGAACCTGCTAGAACCTGCTTGAACCTGCGACCTTCTGCATCCCAGTCTGACGCTTAACCCATTGAGCTACCAGGCCACCACTGTTTACCACTGTCCTCTGTTTCATCAGCAGGTTGTGAAAAGGATGAGAGCTGTTCTCCATGTTGTTCAGCAGCTTGATACGCAGCCCCAGTTTTAGGCGGTCTTTTGTGCCCAATGCCATAAGACTGTACAACAAGATCTGTGTACCATCTATCTGCAATGTACATACTGTATTTATGTATGTAATATATTATTAATACTTAAATTTAATTAAAAAAATTATTTAATACCATATTTACCTTGGTTATTACTTTGTTGTTACTCTATTATTCATATAGTCCTATTCTTCTGTATTGTTGTCTGTTACTGATATTCTCCTTATGTTGCTGTAACAAATATATTTCACCCTTGGGGATCATTAAAGTCTCATCTTATGCCAAACTAAGTGCAGTGGTAGGCAACCCTGGTCCTAGAGAGCCCTGCTTGTTTTCAACCCATATCTTCACTTACAACTTGTGATTGGCTGAACACACCTGATCCAGGTAATCAACAGTGAGAAGGGCAGAGGTAGTTGGAAAACAAGCAGGGCTGCGACTCTCTAGGACCAGGGTTGCCTACCCCTGCTGTAGTGCCTTCACTAGCCATCTGAAATTACAGTTTTGCTTTTGCTCTCCTTTTCCCTCCTCTAACCCCCATTTTTTTCATGTTTCCCACCACTTCAATTGCTCCAACCTCCTCAAGCTTTCATCAGCTGCCAGATTAGAATTTGTTTCCTCACAAACCATTGATCATTGGCCTATTACTAGGCAAATGACAGTTAATTATCCAGTACATTAACCACCAGGACCTGGGGACCCACTCCCTGTGCCATCAGTCAACATGATGAATGTGGCAAATTCAGTAATGCACGGCCATTCCCTCGTCTGCCTGTCACGCTGAGAACAACCCCTGCTGGATCTCACTTCCAGACACTGAGGGAAAATCTATGGTAATCTGCATAATTACAGGTTTGGGGTTAATAACAGACAACTGATTAGTTGCATCTCAACATGGTCTGGTTTAATAGGAATGTTTTTTTCTATTTCATAATCCACCACTTAAGCCAGGCACTTGGAATTTAATGAAGAAAAGGTTTGAATTTCAAATTGAAATGGTCAGAAATCTTTCCATAAAAGGGACAAGAGATGCAAGAAACAATTGATATTTGCCCAGCAATGCTTCTTCACAAGAAAATGTTCCTACGAGCAAACTAAACACAACAGAAATGTCAGACTGTAGAAACCTAAGGTGTTGATGTGAACTGTATCAGCTGGGGAAGAATATACAGTTTAGGGTGGCAGATGTAATTAGACTTGTATGTTCAATTTAGACCCCCTTCATCTGTGATTGTCAGTGATTAAACAACTTCAGGGGCAAGATTATTTCAGTTACTGCAAAGATAACCTGGGAATTGGCCCTGGGATAAGATTTTCCTCCTTGAGTGCCCTGACTTGCTAGGCTACTGGCATCAGTTTTCATCTACACCTGGACTGATATCCTAATGATGAATTATGGCCTGCTTTCTGAGAGACTGCCAACCGTAAAGAGGAAATTCTACTGAACTGTCAGGCTGCTAAGCCACAGCGTGGTACAGTAGCTCAGAGTTGTAATTAGCTCCTATACAAGCTCAGTAAGAAGGCTGAAAAACACTGACCATTACACACGCTGGATTTAATGAGAATGCATTAACAAATGTTTTGAAACATGTTTATTTTTTAAAAGCACATCCTAACCTTAACCTATCTCATTTAAATATAATCTCTAAATTATCTTCCATAATTTACATATATGCTAAAATCTTTCAAAAATAATTACAGAACATGTACTCTAAACAACATAACCAGTCAGGTTTTCAGCACAGTTCTTTTGGCACTGCTATGTTTAGGTGCATTTCAAAAAGGTGTATCCCTGCAGGGGCCAGTTGTGCACTTCCATTTGCCAGCCCACCTGCAATCCCAAACTGCATACAAGGCTAGAACACTACCCCTGCAAAAATGCACGAAACCATGGCTATTTTACTTTATTTACTCAACTGGAGGGGATTGTCCAAACATTGTGAGTACAGGTGATCAAAGTGAAGCACTTTACTTTATATAACAATATCAGTGTTGTGTGCAGCCTAAATACAAAATTTTGGCTTTGTCATAGAAAGTGTAGTATGTATTCTGATGAAACAACAAAAAATACTGTATGCACTAGAATCAAGAAAGAAAAACTTTTCAATTTAAAGCACTGCTGTATATATTGATAATAATAAATACATACTTTATTGATCCCCCTGGGGAAACTGTTGTTGGACAGCTGCCATGTATATGTCAACACTACTATGGAGTTTTGGTGTCCAAAGGAGGAACTGCAAATCAAACCACTGACCGTAGGGTTTGTAGACAACTTTTACTGGATAAGTATACCAGTTTTATATATATAATTAAACTTTGCAGTGGTTACAAATAACAATGGGTCTATCAACTCCGCCGTGTGAAAGGATTTAAAATGAGAATATCCTTGTAAAAATTCAGCACCTCTGGGTCTTGTTTGTAACAGAACACTGCAACACTGTAGCAGTCTTAGGCCCACCCCTAAATGCTCTCATTTGTTGAGACACACGACAACACCAATCCAAAGCCAGTACTGATCAACATCTCACCCCTCCTGTCACCCATTGTTTGTCTGTGTGGGTATTCAGACCCAGTGAGCGACGGACTTTCATCATCTTCATAATAACAATAAAACGGTGTTATTGTACATTAAAATAATTAACGCCATTAATTAATTAATGCATAAACGCAATACTAATGTGTTATCGTGCTCAGCCCTAGTAATTACTCAAAAATTTGCTGAATATTTTCAATATTACAAAAATAAAATACTGCATTATTTGAGGACTACTTTCAGTAGTTGATTCCACATTTAGTACTTTATTGAGTATTTCTGGCTAGGATACTGTATGTTGTATAGGTCTGTCACTTGGTAACTAATGGTAACTAACATGCAACACATTAGCTTAGTCTGGGTGGGTCTATGAGTGGGTCTTTTAAATTAACATTAAAGCTACTATTTTTAGAATTTGGAAATAAAGGCTACAGAGCTTAGGTTATTAACCTTCTCCCTAAATCATGAAGGCTGCTTTACAAATGCAAGCAAAACAATATAGTTATATAGGATCTGTTTTGTTTTTTTCATAAAATGGCATTCTTACTTTGAGCTTTTGGGAAACAATACAAAGGCACTACACTCTTGACCTCTCTTTGCAAAAATGTGACCCCCACACCACCACCTCATGAGGACAATTGAGTACTGAATTGAAACGGACCTCTACTATGTGTGACCCTTCTTGAGACTTGATCACTCGAAAGCCCAGTTTAATTACAGCAGAACACACACATCTGTGAATTTTGGCATTATTGTTGGGGTAATTGCTAAATGTGTGAAGAGATTTGTGGTGTAGGGAGAATTAATGGCAGTCAAGTTCCCAAGAACGTCATAACAAGCTTTTGTGTCATTAAACTACTGAGAAGAAAGCTGCAAGGTTGACACACATATCTTTGTATATTTTCTATATCATAAAGGTTAAAAATTTACAAAAATATAACAAATGATGGAGAATTTTTCCACTTTTAGTATTAGCATTAGAATATGCGAAAATGCACCAAGCAACTTTTGCTGTGGTTTGTCAAATCAAATATTCAGTGTGATTCATGTTCAATAATTTAATAACTTTTTACCTTTCACATAGAAGGAATGCAAACCAGCTGGAACAATTCCACTCCTTAACACCCAGTGCTGAAGTTATTAAACCTCCAAATCAGCCTATTGAAAGTGTTGGCATGACACATGGTCCCTTAAGCAAAATCTGATTGACAAAGTGTTGACACACTGACATTGATAAAAACATTAGAAATATTCCCACCGCTGCTTCCATGCCAACTGTCTCAAGCTGTCAACATCCATATCTTTTCATATTCATTCCATTTCCTTATTATAAGATCTGCAACATATCAGAGAAAAGTACAGTCAGCACGGTAATGTACAGTCTACAATCATGAATCAAAATATGTGCCTTATTCAAGACCATTTTTCAGTGTGTCATTGTAATTTTTAAGAATGCACCCATTATTAGGGTTTTACAAGTATCTATATAAAATACAATATGTGATAAAAAGTGAAATGAAAATAAAAAGCACACTTTCAAAATACACTAAACAAAAGTGATTTTATTAAGCCTAATTAGTGTAATGATTTATTTTTCATGCCAATGCCTGGAACGCAACCATCATTCCAGAACTGGGAATGGAGAAAACTGATGGCCACACACTTTGTATGTCTGGACAGATAATCATTGCAAAATTGTAAGTCTTATCAACCAATGCTTAAAGACTTGTCTAGATTAGGTATTAAAGTTAGTGACTGTAGCCGGTGTGCAGATAGGGTTTGGTTCATGGGACTTATATTAATGGATTAGGTCTGTCCAAATGAAAATGAAACTTTAATGGTAGGTAATAGTTCAAGCTTTAATGCTTTAAAATACAGAAAAATACATCTTCGAAATCACATCATCAGTGATGAATATAGAGAAAAGTGTATGTGATCATGTTGGATGCTCACACTACAAAGTTGTACATATGTGATATGCTGTGAAGTCTGCTAGCAAGATGATTTATACAGGTCATAATTTCAATGTGATGATGCCTTAAAACACTTCAAGCTAACACTCGTGATATATTAATTTCAATGAATATAATAAATTCTATTGTAGATAGCACTTTCATCAGATAGCAGGGTGATAGATACTGAGCTTGATGTGCAGCTTTGTCACTTAATGAAGTTGTTAATTTTTGAACTTCCTTATCTTTGTGTAAAATTGTATAAATCAGACTGTTTACTTAGTTGTATTTAGCCTTACTACTATTTTTATTATGTTCACAAGGTTGTGTGCTGTTTTTTTAGTTCTTTTCCAGATGATAGTTGATCAAAGTATTTATAAAAGGCTTCTATCAAAGCAAGGTCTCATCAGGCCAGCAGACTAACTAGACTAGCACTGATCACTGGAGATCTTCCTGCTGTTCAGACTGGGAGGAAGCAGCTGGATTGAGGTTGGGTAAGGAGGGTTGGGTTTTAAGGTTGAACAATAGTGTCTGGCAGTTCCGCTAGGCCGCCCACTAATTGAGAATTCGCTCAGGGGTTCAATACAGGCCTCACAGCTCTGCCTATACCATCTAAATAACTCCTGTAAATGGGGCTGACACTAACCAATCAGCATTTTGAAATCCTGTTTTCCACAGTACTGCCCCCAGCCCTGCCCCCTACTTCTCAATGTTTGAAAAACTGCAGGCAGCTCTCTCCATGGCTAGCACTCATCTTCATGTCCTCCACTCCTACACCCCCACTTTATCCCCACAAAGGCCTCATTAACCAGGGGCAGGACAGAGGGCCTGGCTGAAGCCCACCAAATCCACACAGCAGCACACACACATCTACACAATAATTGCTGGTGAACTGAATGGACTGACTGCAGTTTAGATACAGTGTAATACATGCAGACATGCTTCTTACATTTTCCATTTGGCACCATCCATCCAAACGTTTCCATTAACAATTTGAGAGGTCTCCATAAGATGAAACACAAGCACGGTGCAGAATGACTGCTACGACAGACAGTGTCATTATTGTTTTGTGTGTTTTTTTATTCACTTTATCCGTATATACTATCAAACATATTTTATTTTATTTTATTGTAATGTTCAGCTTTGCTATTCAAGTGACATGAATCTAAAGCTGATGACAGAGAATTTAAAATTAGCCTTTTCTTTGACATTGCACTGTTGACAGTCAGGCTTTTAATAAAAAGGCCAAATGGTCTGACTTGTATAGAGCTTTTTTCAACTGTAAAGGTTGCCAAAGTGCTTTACAGTTTTGCAACACTCACCCATTCATACACATACACATGTGGAGGAACTGCTATGCCTGACTCACCTGGAGCAATTAGGGGTTCAGTGTCTTGCCCACGGACATTTCAACACATATAGCTCAGAGGAGGTGGGAATCAAATCGCCATCCCTCCATTTTGTTTACCTCCAAAGCCACAGCTGCCCCACATAATTATACACATTCACAGCACTCTTAGATATATGCACAATGCTGGGGATATGTTCTAAAATATGTTATAATATATGCAAGAATATGTTCAGGGTTCAAACTTCTAGAGATTCTGGGATCATTACTAGAACAGCAAGTGAATGCAGTGGCGGGCCCTGCATTTTCTACTTCTACTGCCGTCAGTGCAATCCTCCTAAAATAAAATGGCCTTAGCACAACCTCAGCATGACAGTAGGACTACAGGCTATTGACATTTGACTTAAATATGCCATATTTAGTGACAGTGACAGCAACCTTTATAAAGTGGAAAAGGTGATTTATTTATTTTTATGAATGTATATTAAATTATAAAGATATAATTTGCTGATTCTGACAATCTCTAGGCCAGCAAAGAAGGCCTTGCTGGCCCTGATGGCACTGAGGGAAGTGTCAGGCCAGGGAGGGAGACAGATGGAGTTCCCAGGCCACAGTCAGTGGATCTCAACATCTCAGAATCTGCAGCCTTGTCAGCTTCAGCTGATCCAAGAGCCCTGATCTCTCAGATGATCTCTGAACTGCTCTTAGTCCTACAGCTATATCTGGATGGGTCTTTATTCATCTGGCATGAGGTTAGAGGTCATACTAGAGGGGGAGTGTTTGACTAACAGGCTCTGTGTGTTTCTCTTTGTCCTCCACCTCTCAATATAACTAATTTCTCTGCTTCTTTCCTGTTCATCCTCTTGTTGACAGGCAAAAAGCTGGACCCTAATTTGTCTTCATATGCTTTGGCAGGTCACATTAATTATACATGGTCACATTTGATCCCATGTGCCACAACACATCTGCTTTTGTGACTTCAAGCTATTTGGCATCAATATTAAATTGAGAAAGAAACTTCCAGAGTTTTTTTTTTTTGACCGACCAGTGTGTGATTCGACACAAGCTGAAAACTGTGGATGATTCTCAAACACACAGAACATAAACAAAACACAATCAACATATACCAAAGCCTTTGAGGCTAAGGAGAGGAGGGTGCATATCACTCTGTGGGAAATAACAGGGTTGTTATCATGAGAGGTGAAAGTCAAATATGTGACTGTGTTGTAGCCAGTTATGTCCTAGGTGAGGCATGGGTTTCGTGCTACAGAGGGCCCTTTAACCACACACCAACATTCAACATGACAAGTTGCACCACAAAGAGACTGGCTCTTATACTGTGAGCTATAGAGTTCAGCAATGGTTGCCACATTTCTTCCATAGGATCAAATACTGGGCTCTTCTTTCCTGAATACCACCATTAGGCTGTGTGAACACACAGAGAGTTAAGCCTTAATCTAGCACTTATCAACGCCTTAGCATGTTTTTCTTCTTGAAAAGTTGAGTCTTATGAGGGCTCTTAGTTTGAAATAACTCATAATTTACAGAACCCAAATTGTAATTGCTTGTGTCTCCTTGTAAGTCGCATTGGATATACTGTAAGTGTCTGCCAAATGAACTAAAGTAAAGTAAAGTAAAGTAAAGTAAAGTAAAGTAAAGTAAAGTAAAGTAAAGTAAAGTAAAGTTATAATTCATTTGAGAGCCTCACTCTTAGTCTCTCAGATCCAAACTGGAAAAGTCAAAAACCAGTTTTATTTGTTATAGTATACCGTCCTCCTGTCCCTAACTCTGAGTTTTTAACTGAATTCTCAGACGTTCTAACTAATTTAATTCTTAGTACAGATTAAGTGATTATAGTGGGTGACTTTTAGGGATCAGGAGGTAGAGGAGTCCTCAAAACCCTGTATTGTCAGACCATTTCTTAATAACATTTGACCTTACTATACTGGAGACTACATCAATTAAGAAAAAAATCCACTACAGTAGATGTTTGTCTAAAAATACTGTCACCAAATTTATGGAAATTATTCCATCATCTCCTAACCTAGTGACTTGTACCTATGCAGAGGAGAACAGTTCTAATCCTAATTTTACTCCTGTACAGGTTGATTATATTGTTGGATAATGCTGCAGCTTCCCTACTTGATACTGTACCCTAACCTAAGCTAGAACTGCATATTATTCCTAATTAATTGAGGCAAATAAGAACAACCCCAGGTTTCTTTTCAGCACTTCAGCCAGGCTGACAAAGCGTCATAGCTCTGTTGAACCTACAATTCCCTTATCTCTCAGCAGTGATGACTTTATGAATTTCTTTACAAATAAAATTAAAGCTATTGATCAGATCCTCCCTGCAATTGTCATGGATAGACTCGTCCAACAGCTCTAGATTTGTTTGGAAGACCTCAGTCTTACTTAGACTGCTTCTTTCCTGTAGATCATATGCAGTCTTGTTAGATCTTAGTGCGGCATTCGACATTATAGATCATAACATTTTATTGCACAAACTGGAACATGTCATTGGGATTAAAGGAACAGCACTAAGCTTGTTTGAATCCTATCTATCAGATAGATCCCAAATTTTCAATGTTAATGATGAATCTTCCATGCACACGCAGGTTACATATGGAGTTCCGCAGGGTTCTGTGCTTGGACTGATTCTCTTTTCATTATACATGAATCCCCAGCAATATTATAAGGAAAAACTCTTAATTTCCATTGCTATGCGGATGATACCCAATTATATTTATCTATGAAACCAATTATTTAGGCAAACTTCAAGCATGTTTGAAAGACATAAAGGCTTGGATGTTCTGTAATTTTCTACTCCTTAATTCAGACAAGACAGATTATTCTATTTGGGTCTAAAAACGTCAGAGACATGTTATCTAGTCAGAATGCCATCCTAGATTATATAGCTCTGGCCTTAAGTGCTACTGTGAGGAATCTTGGAGTTATCTTTGACCAGGATATCTCCTTTAGCTCCTACATAAAAGAAATATCTAGAACATCCATTGTAGAAACTGCTCTCTCATAAGCGGTGCAGACTCAGAGCACCCATGTCGGGTGGTGCACATTCAAACACAACAG
>JAUYWH010000015.1:522160-548144 GCA_034779795.1 Ctenopoma multispine | reverse complement strand
TAGGGGAGTGTCTGGGTGTGGCATAGGGGAGGTGACTTGAGACTGGGGCAGGTGACAGATCTGAGAGGGATTTAACATCCATAGAAATATCCTGTCTCAAAGTGATGCTGAGAAACTAGTCCATGCATTTATTACCTCTAGAGTGGACTACTGTAATTCATTACTGATTGGATGTCCCAATAACTCACTCAAAAGCAGAATAACAATAAAAACAGAATGCTGCAGCCAAAGTTCTGATAGGAATTAGCAAGAGAGATCATATTTATCCTACATTAGCTTCTCTCCATTGGCTCCCTGTTAAATCTAGAATAGAGTTTAAAATCCTTCTCCTCACTTATAAAGTCCTAAATAATCAGGCTCCCTCATATCTTAAAGACCTCATAGAACCGTATTCTCCCAGCAGAGCACTTGCTCTGAAATTGCAGGTCTACTTGTGGTTCCTAGAGTTTCCAAATATAGACTGGGAGGCAGAGCCTTTAGATATCAAGCTCCTCTACTGTGGAACTAGCTCCCAATCCAGGTTCGCGAGGCAGACACCCTCTCTAACTTTAAGACTAGACTTAAAACTTTCCTTTTTGATAAAGCTTATAGTTAGAGATGGCTCAGGTGATTCTGAACCATCTCTTAGTTATGCTGCTACAGATATAGTCTGCTGGGGGACCTCCCACATTACACTGAGCTCCTCTCCTGTTTTCCTCTCTCTGTCCACTCTTATGTGTGTGTGTGCATTCTGTGTGTAGATCAGTAGTTCTATACTAGTGCTGTTGTTCATCCTGCTGCAGCTAGGCTTCAGTGAGACTAAAGGCCGACACACAATGGAAGCATCTGACACGCGTCAAACCATTTGCGCACATTGTTTTCAATGAGAGAACACACACTGGACACAAAATAATGCGCGTCAACTTTCTGGGATTAGAAAATGTTCATTTGCTTTCTGGACTGAAACTCCTTTCATTAATGAAAGCTGTTTGTGTAGTTTAACAGCGTTAAATGTAAATATGCAGACACCCACATGCAGCACGTGAGAACAGCGTTCAATATCATTTACTGTTCTGAACGATCCTGACTAATCTTGAATAATTAATGAAGTTACCGATGTTGCGACTCCTGCAAAAATATGCACAGAAATTCTCACCGTGGAGATGTTTCATATGGATCCTTTTTACAAACTCTCAGGAAATTATTCTACACACAGCTGGAAGCTACAAACTAAATTTTAGTGACTTATTAATGTTCTGAAACAACTCGGATTAAGCTGTAATGAGGAGACGTATCAGTGAGTCACATTCATTAATACGCTGCAGACTCTTTAATCATTTGTAAAGACATGGCATACAATGTTCCTATAATTTGTGGTGGAGTGTGCCTGGGTCCCCTGTTTAAACCTCTGTGATGCCAGTACCTCTAGATTAGCCTCAATGTCGAGTGCTCTGGCCCCAGGTAAACAATACATAATGGCTGGAATGGCTAATTTAATATTACAAGTGACGGAGTCCCTAGACCCTAGAGGCCTTTCCAACACCGGCAAACGGATACAAGCTCCCCACTGTCTGCTGACGAGGCTACACTACTGCTAGTGCTAAAAGACAAGTGAGTGTACTTTTAGCAGACAGTGTGTAGATTAAAATGACCAATGAATACTTCCATGTAAATAAACATTGTGTAGATTAATAGAAAAGATCATAGACAAATAAGAGCAGATCTCACACAGTAGTAGAAAGCAGGTCTCATACAGCAGCAACCGGAAGTCTTAAACATGAACACAGAAAAATAGTTTCTGTTTGTCCCACAATTTAATAATTTTGAGAGTGAAGTTGTAGGACAGATGCCGGTTAGTGGTGTAAGTTTCATGGATGTCTCCCTTTCATGGTTGTCTCCCTATTGCAGTGATTCTCAAAGTGTGTGGCAGGTGGGGTGGGGCAAGTGACCTGGAGGAAAAGTCACGCTCATCAAAGTTGCAGCGATTTGTGGATAGAAATATCCCGGTATTTTAACCACTTCTCGGTTATATAATAAAACAATGATCATGTAGTTTTCGGCGGTTATAATGTGACAATCAAAATATCCAGACATACCTGATGCAGCACATGAGGACAGCGTGTGGAAAGGCATGTGGAAAATAATTTACTGTTACATTCTGACTGATCCTGACAATTAATGATCATAAATAATTAATGAAGTTACCGCTGTTAAAAAAGCAGAAATATAAACAGAAGTTAAGATAAGTTTTTTTTTTTACTAAGCGATGTCTAAAACCTACAGGAAATACATACAGGGTGGGTCATTTATATGGATATCCCTTGATAAAATGGGAATGGTTGGTGATATTAAAGTCCTGTTTGCGGCACATTAGTATATGTGAGGGGGCAAACTCCTCAAGATGGGTGGTGACCATGGTGGCCATTTAGAAGTCGGCCATCTTGGATACAACTTTTGTTTTTTCAATAGGAGCAATAGAATAAAGTTACGTTAAAACCAAGCACACCATTGTTTTTTCTTGTGACATTACCAATTACCAATAAGTTAGATGTGTCATGTTCGCATACAACTAAACTGTAATCCTGATGACATTTCTTAAGAAGGTAATTGTTATATTATGAAACGTGGAGAAAACACAAAAGTTGTGTGTGTGTGTGTGTGTGTGTCTGTGTGAAGTGACATTTTTGTCCATTAACTCAGCCCACAGCCTTTCCCTGATCCTAATCCACTGCTGTGATGTCTGATCCCAACCATAAAAGACTTTAATATATCTACAGTCACCCATATGATGTAACTGTAACGATGGACAGAAAAAAAGACACATTCTTCATAATACAACTGAAGGTTTACTCATAAATATATTAACTATATAATAAAGGCTTAAGACAGTTTATTTGAGGACAGAGTAGTCCCTCAATTTATTTATTCTCACTCAGTGTGAAACTTGGCCTGTTTAGTTGAACACAAAGATGATATTCTGGCAGGAATTGAAGAAAGACATACACGAAGGTCTTTCTCAAGTGCTCTCAGTCTCTCTTATTTTTAAGTTTTTGTATCAGTCATGCTTGAAAAGCTCAGCTCACATAGATATGTTGTGAAAAAGAGGAGCAATGTTGAAATAGCTCTGTTTGTCAGAATGGTAAACTCCTTGACAGCAGTCTACCAAAAACTGTCCAAAGGTAGATCAGCAAATCTTTAAACCACGATCTTGTCTTAGTACAGTTATTTCCTCCTGCTCCTGTAAAGTCATGTCATTTTCAAGAACTGCTGCCAAGCCATATGGGTCACTAACCCAGTCAAGGCATTCAGTGGAGGCTGAAGGAAAATAAAATGACAACTTCTGCTCAATAGTTTACAAATGTTTACCTACTGTCTCACACAGTGCAGCAGTGTTGACACCTTGCCATTTTTGTGTAGAGTAGGAACATGGTTGGCACTTCCCACATGTTGTTGCCAGAGCTACACCTTTGAACGGAATCCGTTTATTTTATCCATATTTGTGAGCAGGTTTTCATTTCAGCCTTGCATCTGTGTGTTCAGTTCATTCAAATGTTGAAATATATCTGCCATGTATGCCAGTCTTGCACACTACTCATCACTTGCAAACAGTTTTGCATCTTTGCACCTCTCATTTGTCTTGCTTTTACAAGGTTTTTCATTCGTATAACATCCTTCAACACAGAAGCCAGGTCTGCTGGTAAAGTCTTAGCAAGGAGTGCCTCACGGTGCAAAAAACAGCGTGTAATGATAACATCTGGGTGTCTCTGTTTCACACGGCTCACTAACCCTTTGGTGCACCCGACCATGGCCGCTACACCATCAGTGCAGACACTTATGCAATTTTACCATATAAGTCCTCCTTGCTCAAGATATTCAGATGCGACCTGAAATCCTGTTGGAGAAACTTTTCAGGAACTTTTCTCTGATAGTATCTGCATCCACAAAACGCACATTGGCCAGAAGTTAAGCATGTCCACAGACATCCGTAGACTCATCAAGCTGTAATGCAAATTTCCTACTAATGTGCATTTTTTCCAAAACTATACTCTCAATGTCTGCAGACATCAATGACTGTCATCAGTACATCTAGCAATTGTGTTATCTGAGAGAGGGATGAGCATCTTGTTCACAAAGGCTTTGCAGGCAGGTACTATCAATGTATCTGCCACAGTGTGTGCCTTTTTGGATTTGGCAATAAGCTCATCAACTTGGCTAGGTTTAAGAGCCTTCTCATTCACCGTTTTGGGTTTCCTAAATAATGTTGCCTGTTTCTCAGTCTGTTCACTCAGTCGAATAAAATAATTCTCATTCTTGTTTCCAAGTGACAGTTGTTTTGTTTGGAGATGTCACAAACAAGTTGTAACATGTTTCTCTATCGCCGTAAAATAAAGCAGATCAGACGACGCTCCTCTTTCTCTGTGCCATCATGCGCTACAGTCTGTCTGCTCAGAGCTACTGAGTCACGTTGATGTGACAGGAGTGGTATTTGTACCCGCAAGTTTACTTTCTAATGGAACGGTCTCACTGAAAGTAGAAGAGAGAAAGTATTGATACTATAGTGCTAGTATCGATCCGATACCAACTTGGTATTAATACTATCCCTATTTTGGATCGATCTGCCCACCACTACTAGACGCATTTGCCATTTTGTAGGATGACTATAACAATATTGTCCAGTGAGTCAAGTAGTCACTGATCAAGATCACTTTCCAAACCAGGCAACACACTTAGACAGAAACTGGTCCACCCCAAGGACAAAACACCCAGACACAAAGAGAGCAAGTAGTATACGCAGTTCAATGCAGTGAGGAACGTACATAGGAGAAACCAAACAGCAGCTCCATAAACGCATGACACAACATAGAAGAGCCAGCTCATTAGTACAGGACTCAGCAGTGCACTTACATCTGAAAGACAAGGGCCACTCCTTTGATGACCAGAACGTCAAGATCCTAGACCGTGAGGTCAACTGGTTCAAATGAGTTGTGAGAGAAGCAGTTTACTGCAAGATTGAACAACCCGCAGTAAACAGAGGAGGCATAATTTATCATGCAGTTCCAATGCAGTTCTTTCAATTGTACACAGGTCGTTCACACCCTAGCTCAGGTTGTAATACTAACACACATGAAAGCCAGGGGAAACAACAACCCACAGGTGACCGTCAAGTTCTAACAGCTTGAGGACTCCATAGGGTTTATATACCTGTTATTCCAACCAGTCAGTCAGAATTGAGAATGCCCTCTGGAATGGAGGGTGAAATGTTTTCAGGGAACTAAAACAAATCCAGTTGCCACTGAAAAACCTTTTTTGGGATAACCATGACCTGAATAACTGACAATCTTCATAAACAACGTTTAATGATTTTTTTTTTTACTTTTTAACAGACATCCATATATTGGATGGGGAAAGCAGCACTCAGGTGGGAAGAGTAACCAAAATTATACTCAAGTAAGAGTAGCATTACTTCAAAATATTACTCAAGTAGAAGTAAAAATTAGTCTTCCAAAAAAATTACTCAAGTAAGAGTAAAAAAGTAGTTGGTGAAAAGAATACTCAAGTAGTGAGTAATTGACTGTGGGTTAGGGTTAGGGTTACTGATTTATTTTTTTGAAATTAAGTAATCAGCTGGCAAAAATCTAAAATAATGTTCAAATTCTGGTACTTTTAAATAAAAAAATAAAATTAGTAAAATTAAATAACATCTTTACAAAATAACAAATTAAGGCACAAGAAATACAAATCTGGGTCTAAAATGTCATGTAGCACGTACACTACGTGCATAGACATAATTTCTGGGGGGACGGGTTATGTCCTCCCCACTTTTTCAAAAGGCAGTTTTGGTCCCCTGCAGTTTTTACCGTTCAAAAACAATGTTACGCTATATTAAATGGATACAGGTCAAGCACTGGGACCAAGTGGAAAATTGCCGCTCATGCTGAAGTTTTCCTTTAGACTACTTAGAAGCTCATCGATTGGCTCTGCTGTTTCTTGCCATCCCAGCTATCTGGTTGTAAACAGCCCCTGGACTTGCACACCGGTGGTTTGCTACTTGGCCAGGAGTCCATGTTCATCTGTCACTGTAAGTTTCTAACATGTTGGGCATTTGTTCTGCCTGAGTCATGTCAGCTAGGCGGATTTTAATATCAGAGTTTTCATTTACATTAACATTTGAATCTGTGTCTGTGTGCGTGCGTCTAGGCCAGGGGTGACAATCCTGGTCCTCGAGGGCCACTGTCCTGCTTGTTTTCCAAACATCCATGCACTTATAGCAGACACACGATGTCTGAGCGAGGAGCAGGAGAGTGGACTTCCTGTCTATACCTTGTCCTAACCAATCCTACCTCTTCCTCGCGGCCACCTGACTCACTCACCTGACACGTAACAAGTAAAAAGTCCACTTACCATGACTCAACTTCCAGATAAATTAATCTAGATGACTGAGAATCTTCACCGACATGTGTGAGTATGTGCTGCCGCAGTTTGTGTGTGGTCATGTGATTGCAAGGCTACGTCTGATTGGTGAAATTGAGTCATGTGATTATTGTTGCTAAGTCTGATTGGTGATATGGCTCTTTGAATGGAGTTGGATTGTGAAGCTCCATTCCTTTCAAAAAACAGTTCAAAAGACTGGCTCATTTTTATATCTATGACTTGGAGAAATGATAGATAGATTTGGATCAGAATCATTTGAACGTAAACATCCCACCAATATATATTTTATTAATAGGATATCTGAGTTTCAATTATTGGGAAATATTTATTATAATTTAATTTGATATGTGTGGACTAGATTTTAATGTCTGATCTGAATTCATACTAACATTTTACAATGTCTGCTTCGACAGTGAGATCACTATTTACCCTTAGTATAAACTATTTTATACAGAAAAAGGAGATAAAAACAAGGTATCAAGTTAGACAAAACTCTCCTTATATTTTGTTTGTTATGATTTAAATATGGTCAAAAAACCCATATGGTTTTAATTTGTTCTCTTGTCGCAAGTTATGTGTATGTGAAACAACAACAAAAAAAGAACGACTTCCAAGCACGACTCGGCTCCCATCATTTGTGATAAAGCGGTGTTCAATAGTTTTGTTTTGTTTGTAAACATCACAACGCTAGACGGCATCTCTCTGGTAGAATAAATAGTAAAAAAAAAAGAAAGAAAAAGAAGTCGAGTGTTGTCCAATGTAGTGGAGTAAGAGTAGCGTTTCTTCTTCACAAATCTACTTAAGTAAAAGTCAAAATATGGTGCCATAAAACTACTCTTACAAGTAATTTTTTTTCAAAAAGTTACTTAAGTAAATGAAACAGAGTAAATGAAACTTTTTACTACCCACATCTGGATATACAGTTTTGTGTGTGATTTTACTCAGAGTTGATTGTTTGGTGGCATGTATGCACTCTTGTAGAGAGATGCAACATACAGAATATAAAAAAACGTGTGCAGTTTGCAGTTACAAAGTCTATGCCAGCTTGTACTATCAGTGTCAGAAACACTGACATTAAAGGCCAAACAGGTTTCTTAAGAAGCTGTATGTATTTCTGTATATGGTTGTATGAGGTAGAATATCATGATATCATAATACAGGCCACTCTCTGAACCTTGGCCCCAGCAAAACCAGTTTAATTTGGAGAGATTGGAGGAGGGGTGATTTGGGCTGTATGATGACAAAGTTGTATTTATAATGCATACAAACTTCCAAAACGCTGGGAAAATAGCTTAAACATATACTGTTTCTTGAGCAGTTGCAAGACACTTAACTGAATAGAATACAAAAAATGTTCATGTTACCATGTAGTTACAACCTTACTCACCAAAACACTGCTGTGCTGCAAAGCTAAAACATCCCCCATTAAACTCCCTATGAATTCCACTAACTAGATGTCACTTAATAATTAGTATTTTCTCACTGCACTCTACAGCCATTTGAATTTAATGCTGCAATCAGAAGTTTAACGACAATCCAACAGTACAAAGAAAAGCAGAGAAGGGTGTTTGAAAATTATAACCTGAACCAATTCATATTCTAATACCTTTAGCTCCAGATGGTGACATCTTAATTTTTTCACAAAAAAAAGTGGCTGTGCAGCTCTCCCTTCTCTCCCCCATGCATTATTTTTGTTTTAAGCAGAATGTCTCCTCAGGGGGAAAGAGGGGTATTGTTTTACAACACAGCCAGCTGCAGCCTACTTGCCTTGCCCAGGGTTCTTTTCAAGGAGTTGTCTTGGGTGACTCCTCTCTCTGGCAGTTATTAATAATAACATGTTATTACGAGTTCACTTTGCAGTGCTGTGGTCGTCATGCCGTCATGCTGCTTTGTGTGTATCTAGCTTCATACGGAGAAGTCTCCAGGGAGGAACAAGGAAGAAATGTGAGGTGAGTAGAGGAAGAATGTATGTTTGGGGGGATGAGAGTTATAGAAGCCAGACAGTGAACACACAAAAGACATCAAATTTCACCTTTGTATATAATTAGAATCAAGTGATCATCTATGTCTTTTTAAAGAGATGGAAATCCTGATTAGTAGCATCAAAGAAAGCCAAGAAGGCTAAGACTAAAAAGAGACATGACACAGAGACATGGTGTGTTTGTCTGTGTGTACAGATGTTTAAAAAAGATGAAGGAATAAGAAGGTAAAGTAGCAACTCTGACAGACTTCAGTGCTGCATTTGCCCCCTTGAAGTCCCATTAAAAGCTTGAGCAGGAGAGGGCCTTTGTGCATGCTGAGTGCTCTATTATAATAACAAGCAGCAGAGAGACAGGATTCTATCTGGAACCTGAGAGAACAGATGCTTTCCAGCCAAATTCTCAAGTGCTCAAGGGATAAGGGATTCAAAAAAGTTCAAAGCAGCTTCTTTTGAGGCTGCAGAAAATTATTTTGTCTAAAGTGGAATCTCTAAGTGAGATCTCTGAATTCCAGCTTAACTGTAGGATACGTTTGTGCCATTTACCACAATTTTGTTACTGACTTAAATAAATGCAATCTGAGAAATCAAATAACTGAATGAGCTAAAGTCTGTTATTCTCTTTCTTTTAGCACAGTTGCAGTCGCACAAAATAAATAAACATTATCTTTGATGACACACATGAAATGTTTACCTTCAGTCAAATAAGGAGTCAAGAGATCAATCATCAGTCAACATAACACTTTGAAACAGTTCTCCTTGATTTATGGAGCAATATTCATGGCACCACTCATGCATTTTTCAAGCCGCTTTATCCCCGTAGGGGTCGCGAAGTTGCTGGAGCCTATCCCAGCTGACGTTTCGAGCACACCGCCAGTCTATCACAGGGCCAACATACGGACAAACAACTATTCACACTCACATTCACACCTACGGACAATTCAGAGTCGCCAATTAACCTAACATGCATGTCTTTAGATGGTGGGAGGAAACCGGAGTACCTGGAGAGAAAACCCACGCAGACACGGGGAGAACATGCAAACTCCACACAGAAGGGCAACCGGTCGACCCCGGGAATCGAACCCGGGTCCTTCTAGCTGTGAGGCGACTCCACAACACCGTGCCGCCTCTCATGCTTCTCATTTATCATTATTTTAAATTAGTAAGTGGTTACTAACTTTGAGCAAGTAAAAGTAGCACCTGCATCACAGCTGTGCATTTTCAGTCCAGTGTCAGTTCCTGACTTGTTTTAAGTAGTTTGTTTCATTGCATACTAGTGGGCAAACTGATCAGACGAAAGCAGTTTTATGGATTCAGATATGACAAGATGCTGTGGTGATGTTTTGATTTTCCAAACACAACCTAGTTGTGGGCAGAGGGCAGCATTCTATTCAAATGTGGACTAAACAGTCCTGTCATTCACTGGCTCTATACATCTCTCATGCTGTTTAACATGTTGTCCATTTTTACATTATTATTAATATCACAGACATAAATTTAGCATCACTTCATGTCTGCTGATTTCCATTCATTTCAGTTATTCATTAGTGACTATGATATCTGCAATTGTTATGACAAAGTGAAGTAATATTATGACTGGTAAGGCAGGACCAATTTTAAAGAACAACCTGCACTTAACACTGCCTTACCATGCAATCATAATGTAACAATAAACATGACATTGCTAGACAGAATGCTGATTACATTAACTTACATTCATTTGGAGATTTTGAAATAGGACTAAGTGACTGTTGAAATGTTAAATATCTAACTATGACCAAATACTGTATATGTGATAACACATGAAAGGAATAAACTGGCACTAGGTTAAAGGTAGTGAAAGATGCTGCTAGTGAAAGTATAGTATAGGTAAAGTGTCATTAAGGTTAGGCAATAAAATATGTGGTTACAGATGACATTATGAACTGCTTTTTCCTGCATAAAAATGTGTCAGGCTGCCCATCTACCTCTCTTACTGCATTAGCATCCAAAATGCAAAGATTAGGCAGGAAATACAGAGCAAATACATACAGCTGTAGCAAAACTACTTCTACATGATTTAGGTCAGCAAGAATGTGAGCTAGGGTAATTTTAAAAACATGTTCATAGCAGATAAACTAAAAAGAGTAAGCTCTGGTGTCACTGACCAACCGCCTCTCTAAAGATATCCTTATGCCCTTCAGTGTTTGCTAGAACAGGTGAACATCTGTGGTAGTCATTAGAGAAAGAGGAACTGGCCTGAATCTTTCAGCCTGCAAAAAATCAGGGAGGAGAAAACTGATGACAAACTACACACAGCTTCCTGAAGATCTCCCTGGAGAACAGCTATGATCAATTTAGCAGACTGTTGTGCAATAGTTACTATGAAATCACAACTACTTTTTATGAAGCTGTTAGCCATTCATTGCTGCCTTAATAATGATTGGTGTAGCTAGCAGTCTGCTCTGTGGAATGAGGGTAGACCTAAGCTGAATAGTTAGCCCCATATTTTCAAATGGCCATTTATTTATCATTGCATTATTTAGTAAGTAATGCATCTAGCTGCTAGTACATTATTTTCAGTAACACTAATTCCTGTAGGTCTGAAATTAGGGGATAACAAATCTGTAGCATCACCCTGGCATTGTTTAAATTCATGTCAGTATATTATTATATTGACATGAATTACATTATATTATATTTTCTTTATGCGCACTTTGTTCCAGAAAGTTAGTTTTTAAAATATTCTGCTTAGGTATTTTTATTTCAAGGTTGTTTGTCAAGGTTCCCTTGCCGACATATTGTAGAAAAAAACATAGCTAAGTACAGAACATATGGACATAATGACCTGACAGGAGGAGGAAGAGTAGGTTAGGGTGCAGAAGGAGTTTGGGATTTTTCAAAGACCATTTTCATACTCATTCATGCACACATGTAAATAATCTAAAACATGGTACCAACTTATATCTGACATTAATTTTAAGATGACCAAATATTGAAGTACATGTGAAGAAAATGTTATAATGATGGAGAAATTAGTGCATTTGTATAATGTCAACATTTTCTGCTTACAGTGAAGTATATGGAAAAATAAAATTATTTGATTAACTCAGAAATTTCATCCTTGAGTTTGAGGTAAATGTTGCCACAATACAACAAACAAGCAATGAAGGTACAGACCTATGAATCAAATAAGAAGGTCTTAAAATGGCACAATGCATAATCTAGGTCAAAGCCTTCAACAATTCAACATATTTTAATGTCTGTCTGAACTCAGATCACAATATTTGATACTTTGTAAGTTATCATACACTGAACCTTATATTATTAAAACCTATGACATATGTTCATAAGACAGAATGTATCTAAATGAGATTTCTGAGAAGAACAGACAGCCTGAGCTTTCTCTCTTCACTCCCTACCACTGCCTGATGATAAAGCTTGAATTGATGTCACATTCATGCTTGATGCCAACATACCAACTGACAATGTGTCGTAAGACCAACGTGAGATGAAAAAGATAGATTTTTCATTTACATTTACATACATGGTTATACAAGGTGGCTCTGGACTACAAAGTTCTCTGAAGAAGAAGAAAGAAAAATGTAAGTTATTACACTCAACCATGCTCTACATTGGTTATCTCTCACTGATAGCCAGCTTTCCAAAATGTTAATAAATCCGACCATGTTGACAGCTCTGAGTTGCTAGGGTTACGGTTATTTGCATTTACAATCTTAGTAAAACCACTGTAGAGGAAAATTGAAGTTGGATTAAAAATGAATGAATAGATAGATAAATAAATAAGTGTTCTCCTGGTGCTCTCTTTAAAATGGATGTCTGGAATTTACAGTTTTCCATTAACTGATGCCCAACAGCTTCTTCACGTCTGCACCCGGCCTTGGACCCAACACTGGTGTTGAGAGTGCGCGCAGTGGAACTCTTTTTTAACTTAAATGTGTCAGTCTGTTTGCTTTGCTTCCTCCACTGGGCTTTCAAACAGTATCACTTTGCACAGTGAAAATAACACATCAGCACAAAAAGTAGTGTCACCTATTAGCAGTATTGTCAATGAAAGCTTTGATTTTAGTGGGATTCGTTAATAAAATCTTCTTGCTGCATTTCTCTGTACTCAGACAGACCAAAGCTTAATGATGGATAGGACATAATACCTGTAATTATGTTTGCAGTCACAGGTTTAAAAGGGGATAGCTTGGTTACACACACACACACACAAATTCCTCTGGGTACATAATTAATCACAAAGGGACTGCTGAAGCTTCAAGTTTTTTGTGCATGTATTGCAAAGATTATTATTTCACTGCTGGTGGAATCATATTGCTCGTACCTGCAGACCTCCAAAATTGATTAACCTTTGTTATGGCAGCTGTAATAACATACTGTTCTGCTAAGCAGAATATGGCTGACACAGAAAGAAGGGGTGGCTGTGTATATTTAACGTCCAAATAGGTTACTTTTGAAGAAAGTGGAAAGTAATAACGGACTAAATGTATAATCATCCTTACTTTTCTTCTCCTGTCCCTAATGTGGGCTGAGATAAACATACATAGAAATATATATTTGAGACTATTTTTTTATATGCATGTATGTGTGTAAAGCTGTATGACTTTATGATCTTACAAAAAATAATTTCCTCAGCAATAGAGCCAGGCTTTCTTTGTTGATATGCAGGTTATATATAAATTGCTGCAGTTTACTGTGTTTACCATTCATTAGGCAGAATTGGGGACTTGTTAGGCTGCATTCAAGGTCAAAGTCAAGTCAAGTGGTCAAGTTGATTTAGTCATTGTGAACTTTTAAATTTCTAAAAGAATGATGATGATGTATTTCATCTTCCTCTTATCCCACAAACTTGTTTAGAATACTCACCTGGCCTCAGAGCTACCATTATAATATCCACCTCAGCTGAAGCACTTATTGCATTTTGTCCTCCAACTGTTACAAGGCAGCCACTGGGAAAATACCATTTAATGGGAATAGTACTCTGCTTAAAGTGTAGATATATACTGTATATACATTGCACTTGTTGCACTTGCATCAAGTATGATCATATCCATAGACTGTACTATGCACCATATGTTCTTACAAATCTCATGGAGAGACCCAAACCAACAATGTGTTAGACTGTCTCTTGGGCTCTGTTTAGGCCAAAAATATGCACTACTGTATTTCCCTATTTTAAAGTTCACTAGGATGTAACATGCACTGGAACCCTGATCTTTTACAGACATAACCAGGTGCTGCTTTATGTAGGAATGCAGTTGGAATGGACAATGGATATAAAACGGAGCAAGCTCTCTAGTACAAAGTTGGTGTAAAGTTACTTTTTTAAGAGAATTCAGTGCATGTGAGTGGACATATTGATGTTTCTTGTCTATCATGAGAATGGTGCTGTCTCAGAGTGCTATAATAAAAAAGCACTGAGATTTCTACAGCATATGTTTTTGTTACATCCTTGTGTGTGTCTGATATTGGCAAGTCTCTGTTGTGTGACTACATGTGCAACAGAGGTTGTCTGACTATTTCCAATGCTACCTGTCTTGCAGATCTTCAAAAAAGTTATTATACTAAATATTACAGGACATTATCAAAACATTATAGGGATTTTGTTGTGAGTTTGAAGTTACTACTTTTACTGCAGATTTAATTTGAAATAATAATAATTTTAAAAGAAGCCATGCCTTCTAATGTAGTGACTAAACTGATGAATGAACTCTATTCAAGGCAAAGGACATTTTATTCAGTCCAGGTAAAAAAAAAAAGCTTCACATCCTTTAAATACAAAGGAGGGAAATCAGTTTCTCATGTATATATTGTCATTGTCAGTAATTTACATTCTTGATGTATTGAGGATGTTAGCTTATAGTTGCAGTAAATGTTTTATTGAAAAACCTTGATGTTCTGTAGTGTTCTATCGCATTTATAGATAGAAGTGTAACTCTATATTATTTCAAATGGGGCTATTTATGGCACTGTGAGGCTTTCCAACCATAAACACTGTTTGTTTCTAAGTAGAAATATGATTTTTAAAATTAATTATTTAGTCTGGCCAAATTACACACAACACAGAAAATACTTGCCTCTTTTCGCTGTTAATTATAAAATGGTTGTATGGCATATATATATATATTCTGATTCTGGTATACTGATCATTCCACTAATTCATATTATAGTTTCTGTCTGTGTTTACTTTAAGTAAAAATGTAAAAAGCTGCAGGAGTGCAGTAGTTACACCGAAATTTAACAGGTGGCAAGCAAAAGTTAGCACAACTATTTCATAATATCCACATTTTTAAAGGGAAATACCCCAGGTTGCAATAAACCAGAATTATCCTTTACGAATTTACTATTACTCTACTTAATCCTAAATTCTAAATTCTGTTCCAATCCTGTGTAATCCATTTAAAATCCTGATTGCAATTATTCACACCAGACTGTCCTAGTTATAAGAAGGGTCCACAACAACCAGAAATGAAGATAATTAGAAGCATTGACAGCCAGATGAATAACAAATAATAAAATATGATTGGTGGAAATGGGGACACACACACGTCAGAGAAATAGGAAATTTATACATTTAAAAAGATAACAAAATATACTAACTAAAAAAATGAAAATAATAAACAAATGCAAGACGATAATTTACATGTAATGTGTGCCATGTTTCAGGACTTACAAGAAGGTCAGGGCCAAAAACCCAAAGAGGTCCTTGTTGTAATTAAAGCTGGTGGATTTAATTGTGTTAACTCTAATACTGTGAGCAGACTCTGTACACAGTGTTTGCTGAACAACACACAGACACAGACAGTGGGCTGTCTTTCTTACCGTAGGTAGTCTCTCCGACACAGGATGAGATTGGCTTTGGTGTAGAGCGTGGAGCCCACCTCGCCCAGCCTGCAGTCACAGCAGGCACACTTAAGGCAGTCCTCGTGCCAGTACTTATCGAGGGCCTTCAGCAGGTAGCGGTCCTTGATCTTCCGGTTGCAGCCGGCACAGCCTTTTGGCTTGGTGTCCGGCTGGACGGAGAGCATTTGTATACCTGGGAGAAGAACAGAGAGAGACTTCAAACACTTATAGAACACTGGTACACTGATTGAGGAGCATGAAAATATTTCCGTAATGGTGATGCCTTACTGTGATACTACAGAAACATACAAAAATTCTAATTCAAATTAACACATCCGAACTCGGATTAAGCGGTAGATAATGGATGGATGGAAATTAACACATGATTTTTTTAATGTTTAGATGAAAAGAAAAAATAAATAATGACACGAACACCTACCTATCTAAGCAACAGTGGTGGAATTTTTAATATTTAACAATAATACATAAATTATACTAAAGATACTAAAAATATATTTAAAATGAGCAATTGTTGCCTGTAAAATCCTCAAATTCTAAATTAGGAAACAAAAACAACATATTTTAGGAGTAAAAATGTCATACTTGCGTGAAACAACAGATCATGAACTGTAGGTCTCAAACCATGTCATATGAGAGACCAAGTGTATGCAGAGCTGTAGTCACAAGTTCTAGCTCGACATTCATAAGTCCACAATTTAGCTGTATTTTAATTCAATAGTACACAAAGCCAAGTTGTGATACAGTGTGATACAATTAAGTGTAGTAAAATTTAGTCCAGTACTAAAGTGACTCAAGTGTTCACTATTTTAGAGCAATACAAATTTAAGTAGTAATACAAACTATCAGTATGCATTCTAACAACATACAATTAATTTTCGATTATACTCTTTCTTGCAATACAGCCGATACTGTGTTAAAAAAAAAAACAATGACCACAATGCAATGCACAAAGGAATGGAGGAACCACTAAAAGTGGCAAAATACATAAATACTTTAAACAGCGATTAAACATTTAAGACACATGCTATTTCCTGTCGAGTATGCTGATTTCTGGTATACAAACTGCAACATCAGTGTTTAACAAAGAATTAATATACAATACAGTTAGTATTTTGAGTCAACAAAACACAATATTGCTAACACCAGAGTCAGCTGCAATTTGAATCCAAATGAAAGTGGATTTTGTGATGTTCATGACAACAGAAAGAAGAAAGGTGATTCACTGAGCAGCATAGTCCTCATAGAGCCTCGTATTAGTATGTGAAGGAAGAAAGACACTGTTTGCACTCTTTGTAAAGAAAACGCTTTGTTAACTGCATTTTTTATTATGTCATTTCACTGCTACTTGTAGAAAACAACCATTTGTGCTGCTGTTACAGACAATAATGCTGTAACAGCAGCACAGCAATAGTAGCAGAAATCTGATTTGGCAGATGTGACTAACAGCAATGAACTCATTGCCGTAAAGACGAAGAAAGCCAGAGGGAGTGAATGCAGACCATTTAGTGATAAGCAGAGTGAGCTCTGGCTGGTTGAGATCAACGAACCACTAGCAGCAGCACTGTTTAGGTGTTGTGAGACCAACAAGCAGCCCACACAGATACAAAGCCACAGTTTCACACTTCCTGGAGACTTTTTTTTAGTCGTTGACCTCCTCTGTGTTTAAAGGGGCGTGGCTACAGGCCAGGAGCTTTGCAGAGACCTTATTGTTTCGCTTAAGCTGACTGTGGAGAGCCTTTGTTGGCCCACTGGGAGCAAGGGGGGCACACAATGTAGGTTCGCACCAGGCTTGAATTAGTATTCTCCTACTATTCTCTGAGGAAAGGCACACCCCCACTTTCTTTTGTCCTCCATTCACCACACACACATACACACACGCACACTTAATATTCCTTGAATTTCCTTGAGCTTCAGTCACTGGGAAATGGAAATGGCCGAACATTCTATTTTTGTTAGTAAGCAAATTAATTTTCTGATAATAGGAAAACATGTTTTAATCATTTGCTACTACTTTATCAAAATCCCTGCTGCCCTTCATTAAAATGATGCAGGAGTGTTTTACTGTTTTGGACATGTATTCTTCCTGGAAACCAGTGCTTTAGTTAACTACACTCAAATTAATATACAGGAACTTTAAAGTTGATTTACCTCAGGTAAAATTGCAATGTATATTATTATTATTAAAATTATTATTATCATCATTATTATTATTGTTTTATGTAGATGCAGGTTTAAGTGCAGACCAGGTTGAACATCTGCTTCAAGTTTCTTAATAAACTTGAGGATGCCTTAAACGTTATACGGGAAAAAACTATACCAGGAACGTATTACACAGATTTGACACGTAAATACATTAACATAGTTTGTGAATCGAAATCTGATGAACAAAATGAAAATTCAACACATTCTATTAACACTGATATTTTTAGTAAGCGATCATTTTCAAAAAGATTTGATAACTGGATGGATTTAGAGCCGAGCGCTCTCGTCCAGCCTCGTTAGCACCACAAAGTCACCAACTCTACCCATTACCAACTCAAAGCCAACAATAATGAACGAAGGGAGAGTTTTGGCTCCAATTTATGCAATCGACTTAAAGCAAGAAAGGATAAATTGCAGGAATCTGGCCACTCCACTATTTCAAGTACGGAAAGAGGGGTAGGGGTTTAACTGCTGAACAAAAGCTTCATTTTCTATGAAGGAACAGACATAACTGTAGCTCGGAGCAATAATGATATCTGCTTTATTTGTCCGCTGGCTCCTGTCCTCCCTTCCCTCCTCTCCCTTCTTCCACTGTGGGATTGCTGGTATGTTGCTGACGCTGCGCGTCCTCGGCCACATGTATCATCATCTGTGCCCAGATCGGATGGTGATGGAGGGATGGAGCCGAGAATAGCCTGTTTCAGTCCCAGCTGTTCGCAAACAAGATGTTGACATTTCACCCTATCCGTTTAATTACCGTTGCCATGACAGCGAAGCGCTGGTAAAGGCCAGTAACGTATTTAACACACACACACACACACACACACAATGAATTGCCAGCTTTCACAAGCACGTAGCACACACTGGAGCCGTTCTGAACGTGATCACATATGAACGTTATCATCACTTACAGAACACCTGAGCTTATGAGCTGAATGTGCTAATGAAAGGTTGGCAGCAGAATAACAGATGTGATGGACTGGGTTAGATCAGCAGCAGCTGTAACTTGTGCCACAACACAGCAAACACACATGAAACGCGCCGTTCATACGAGCCAAAGCGCAAAGAAAGCGTCTTACCGAAACTTTTTTCCCTTTTCTGCATTTGTTGAGCCGCTGAAGCAGCCGTAGCACCAGCGAGGCGGCCGCCTGTTTTCGAAGAGCTGCTGTCTGCAGGCAGACTGGGTTCGGGCTTTGTTCGATAGGGAACAATCCAACACGGCGACACGAGAAGAATGAAAAGAATGGGGAAACACCGTTGAACAAATCGCAGGCGCAGGAGAAAGAGCGAGTTGTTCGTTGCCGCCGGGCGTCACACGCTGTGAGAGAGCACGCGTATCATCGTCCGGAGCTGTGTGTGCAGCGAGATGCAGGCAGCGAATGACACCACGACAAAGAGATGATTCTTCTCGACGGAGCAGCGACCATCTAATCCTAGTGGCCACCTAATCACAGCGGCTGCTGCTGCGCGCTGCTTCACTAATCAGCGCTTTGACGTGGACTCGGGCTTCATGCACACAACGACTAGAGGGTCGATTTCTCAGTTCGTCCTCTCGTCAGCATCAGCATCATCACAGACGATTGAATCTGATTTTCTCTCCTCAGTTTTCATTCGCAGTTCTTCCAATTGTAATTCCATCTTCATTCATCAAATTCATTTCAGTCCGGTTTTGATTAGGAGGAATATGCAGTAAGTAATCTATATGCAAGGGACAGTTTCAAGATGCAAATATACCAAAGCCTGCTCACTCACCTTTTTCACCAAGTTGTTAGAAACCTTAGCAGAAAAAGTGCAGAAGCGAATTCCAGCTACACATCTACTATAGGTAGAAACGTTTATCAGAACTGTCACCTACAGATACTAATCCTCGTTATCCTCAATAACGAGTTCCATGTGAATCTTGAATGTGGTTTAAAACAAGCAATTTGTAGGACACAACCCAGCTACAGGTGTTCACCCGCCCGCTGTGGAGCATGCAGTCAGTGTACAGAGCTCAGGCCGGCGTGTCCATGCATCAGCGACTTAGTGCTGAGATAAGGGGAAAGTCAAGCTTTATTTGCTCCAAACTCCCAATCCCTTACCAGCGACGAGAAGGTCACTTACTTATTACGAGCCATTCCAATTGCGAGCATGAATCCCGTGCGCGCCCCCGTACGCCCACTTTTTCCAACGTTAATTTACGAAGGACGTATAATGTCACGAACGCAGATGCATGGCGACATTATAGAGATTGAAACATGTAAATGTGTTTAGCTCTACAGGCAGAGTAGAGCACCAGGGAAATTAGTTATTGGAATTTATTTAATTTGAATTATGCTTGATGAAAAAACATTTCCTTCTGACACCTGTTTAACAGAGGTTATGTGTATGCTGGTGGTTTTACAGTTTTGTGAACAAGCTGACGATGATCGACAGGTGTCACAACCACACAACAGTCCACAATATATTTTTTTCGTTGTGACTGTACTGCAGTGTATAGTCCACAGAGAGGTGCCGTCAAGATGTTTAGGAGTCGTTATCAATGACATTTGTTTAGTGACCATGCATTATCTCGAAATAGTTTTTTTTCAATAGCATGCATTGTTTTTTCTTCAGTTTAGTGAAATTTTTATTTTCTAACACTAGGTGAGAAAATAAAAATATCACATATAATAAATAAAATGGTAGGTATTAAGTAATTAAATCAGACCTTGCAGAAGTGATTGGTTAGTAAATTCACATTGGCCACCAGCATTATGTGGCACAAGTATTTCTTAAAATCCACAGGCTTTATTTTAGTGACTGATAATATTATGTGTCTTGTTATTGCTCACTTACTGGCTGCAGTGGCGGATCTAGAAAATTTCACATGTGGGGGCAAAGGAGTGGCGAGAGGTCTAGGTAGGGTGGAAATGCTGGACATCCTCATCTGACAATCCCCTATATGTAGATATTCAAAGAATACAGTTTTAAACTATTGCATCATTATCTCTGCTAAAAGACGAAGTCTGTTTTTAGGTATACATGAGAAAAAAGATTTTAAGGACATAAAAGTGGGGGGGGTGGCAGCTGGGGGGGGGGTTGCTGGGGGGGGCCCTGACTTGCTTAGGTTTAAATGGACAAGGCCAACATGTTAGAAGACAGTTACCCACAAGTTCAGTTCGGCACAACTCCCTCACGACTCTAGGCATGACACGTTTAAATATAAATGGACTCAATAGTCGACATTCCATCTTAAAGTGCAGTGCTAATGAGATGAGTCATAAAATGCTCTCTGAGCCATTATGAATGATGGGATGCATTAAAGCTGACAGGGTATTACCTACCAGTAATTAGGTTTTGTCCTGGATTGAATTATTTCACGGCAGCCTATCTTGGTAATCATGCAATTTACTGCAGAGTGCGTATAATGTGTGCGAGGCTGTCATCTCTCACCCAGTGCCCTTCCACCCTCCTTTCAGTTACTGCGTTCTGCCAAATAGGCATCTTCTATTCTCCGTATGAATGGAAGATGGAGATTGAAGCCAGTAGTGAAGGTAAAGGACGGAGGAGAACGTAACGTGGCGCGGATCAAGTCGCTTAACCGAATTAATGCGAAAATGGAGAGAAGCATGTTGTTTGTACAACCCTTCGCTCCTGGTTCTAGCCAAGTGCATTTTGATTTTCCGTGCTCCAGCTCTGCTGGATGTGTGTTTGGCTGAGCAGAGCTGGCCCGACAGTGTGCGCACAACCCTCGCTCTCCTGCTAACCTCATGACCAGAAACACACGTACTTAACACATACCTTGAAGCCAGGGAAGTCCAAACTGCTGTGAATCTCCCGGATTGTCTTGAATTTGGATGTCCACAATGCAGCTTTGTCAGAGCTCGCTGCGCTCCATTTTAGCTAAGAAACTTGGCGACTGCAGTTAGAAAACTTGCTGGGATATCAGATCACCCTAAACAGGACTCCACCGCGGCTCTGGGCGCCCTGGACCCCATTCGCACAGCGTCTCTCTCCCTCTTGCTGTTTCTTCACCTTGTCCCACCTTTGTATGTCTGTGTGTCTTTGGTTCTCTGGCAGGGAAAAACGATGGAGAGTCGAGCCTCCTCTCCTATTTAAGCCCCTCCATCAGGTCCCCAGTCAGCAGCACACTCCAACTCATCCAAGAAGCTGACAAGCACCGTTAGGGAAGGCAGCGCATGTTGCTCTAATGGACCTCATTAAGCTCTACTTACAGATGTTCTCTTAACATAATTGATCTGCAGCGAGTTGAGAGGACGGCAACCTATTCCCCAGCCCCCAATTATGGCCCGGTAATTAGATCCCCAACCTCCAGTTCTCCACATTCACCCTTCTAACATTCCGAAATATCAAAGTATCTCTTTCTCTCAAAGCGACCCCCACCACCACCTCCACCTAACCACCTCCTCCCACCCACAAGACACTATTGACAGTCATATCTGCTAACCTTTGTAGTGTAGCCAGACTTAGCAGTGCGCTCACTCCAACTGACAGAGCTCACTCACTCACTCACTCACTCACTCACTCACTCACTCACTCACTCACTCACTCACTCTTCTATTCCTCCTTTTTCTCTCCTTTTCTTTTTTTCTGCCCGATGGGATACCAAGGAACAGAGTGAGTGACACAGATGGAGAAAGAAACAAAGTGAAACAGAAAAAAGTAAGTTAGCACTTTCCATAAGGGGTTGAATGGATATGTGTCAATTTTCCATAGTGTCTTATATTGTAAAATAATTTTTTGCAACATTCTGCAACATTGAGCAGATGAGGGTGGGGATTGAGGATCCTGAGAACCAGTAAGGAGTGATAGTGCAGCTTCTTTAATGCCAATCAGTGCCACTCCCATCACTAATCTAATTAGTTGCTAAAACAAAGAACAACAACAAAATAGATACAGTTGGGAAAATGGTAATGGTATGTCTTTGCACTTTCAAAAGGACAATTTTAACACTGACACATGTAGAACTATTTGTGATGGGGTGTAATCAAGTGTTGATTATAAGCAGTATAAAATGTTCTCACATCTTTTTGTTGTCACAGATACACATCATACTGCACTTATTCTCTCAAGCTCTCAATATGAGGTGACCTGGCCAGTGGACAGATACATTCAAGAATGATGTTGACATTACATCAGTATGCAGAAATTCTTTTAGCGAGTATAGGTTGTTGTTTGGGGTATATCTTTCTTAATTCTGAACATCGGAGGTGGGAGAGTAGAGTAAAGGGCCGTTGTTAGAAG
The DNA here is from genome assembly GCA_034779795.1 of Ctenopoma multispine. Classification (NCBI taxonomy): domain Eukaryota; kingdom Metazoa; phylum Chordata; class Actinopteri; order Anabantiformes; family Anabantidae; genus Ctenopoma; species Ctenopoma multispine. The sequence continues at coordinate 525,460 of JAUYWH010000015.1, read as the reverse complement.
CTTGGTGGACCATTAAACGCACATCCACATTTGTATTTCCACACATTGTTTACAATTTCCACACAGTCTACAAAATAATAAATAATAAAAAACAATGGATGAGTTTTATATCAATCAATAGTTTTATAATTTAAGTTTTGCTATAGGTTGCTCAGCTTTTACAACTGAGCTTCTAACAAACCTGGGGATTGTTTACCACCAAAGAAATGCAGAATTGCTATTAAAGCTTAATATTAAAAGACTTACAGATTATACCACAGCTGGTGGTCTTGGTATTTTACATAAATAATTACATACATAAAAAAGCATACAATTACAACTACATGAACTGAATATGTTATAACAGCTGCAGGAAAAAGTAAGTGAAATCACTATACTAGGTAGTAAATCATAAAAGGTTGCTGTGTTCATATTTAAACAGGATTAGTGCTGTTCCTTTAATTCCAATGAGATGATGAGATGGGTCTATAGTTACGAAAACACTAAGATGTAACAAGACCAGTATAGAGACAAGTCTGAAGCCAAGAGAAGATTGTTGGTGACTTACCCAAGTGCTGTTTCTGTACAATGTACTATAAATACTGACTGGAAATCTTCATGCAGATTGTTCCTGCACAGAACATCACATAACTTCTTTGCAACTACTTTTTCAAGGATTTTAGAGATAAAGGGCAGATTGGGTATCTATTGCAAAACTGGCAAAAACACCCGACTAAAGAATAGTTTTTTGGAGTAGAGGTTTGACTACAGCTAACTTATAAGCCTGTGGTACATAGCCTGTTATTAGAGACAGATTTATGTAATCTAATATGGATGTGCTGATCAGAGGTAAAACATCTTTGAGCAGTCTAGTTAGGATGTGGTCGAGGGGACAACTCATAACTGGAAATGAGTCACATCGGTGTGGAGGAATTTTGGACCACTCTTCTTTGCAGAGTTTTTTTAGTTCAGCCACACTGAAGGTTTTTCATGCATGAACAGTCTGTTTAAGATAATGCCAATTAAGCATTTAGATTGAAGTCTAGACTTTGACTAGGCCACTCCAGAACCTTAATTTTGTTTTTTTGAGCCATTCAGGTGGTGGATTTGCTGTTTTGGGTGCTAGGTCCATAACCCAGGCACAGTTGAGCTTGAGGTCATAAACTGATGACTTGACATTCTACTAGTTTCTGGCAGAACACAGAGTTCATGGTTCCATCACTCATGGGAAGTCCTGAAGATGCGAAGCAGCCCCAGACAATCACATCACCACCAACTTGTTTGAGGTTTGGTATGAACTTTTTACGAAATGCTGTAGTACAGCAAATGTAAATAACCCATACCTTCCAAAAAGTTTAACATTTGTCACTATTGGTCCACAGAATATCCCAAAAGTCTTGGGGATAGTCAAGTTTTATTTTGGCAAATGTGAGATGAGCCTTTGTGCTCCTTTTGTTCAGCAGTGCCATTGGCATTAGAACTCTCCCATGCCCAGTCTCTTTCTTATTGTTTACTTATGAACACTGACCTTAATGGATCTTAACTGATCTCCAGATGTTGTTCAGGGTTCTTTTATGACCTCCCATATGCCTACCATTGTGCTCTTGGAGTAATTTTGGTAGGCTGGCCACTCTTGGGAAGGTTCATCACTGATTTAAGTTTTCTCCATTTGTGCACCACAATCCTGGCAAATCAATCAACAATAATTGATAATCACTGACCAACATAATATAACATAATATTATTTACAGTTGTTTTATTTTATCCCAATTCAATTGTATTCAATTCAGTTCAATCTATTTATATAGCCAAAACACAACAAGAAGAAAACTGCTCAAGAAAACCTTATTTTATGACAGATGGACGTAAAAACAGCCTATTTGCATGCACTGATGAGGAAATATGCATAGAGCAACCAGAAGGCTATCAGGCGAAATCTGTTACAAATAAAAAGCTGGTGTACAAAATAAAAAAAATCTCTTATTAGGCTGAAGCAATCAGGACAAATTTATAACCAAACTTTTACATGACTATCTCAAGAAGAGCTGATTTCTACAAAATCTTGTTGACCATTGTGTTTACTCAAGAGAGACAGCTAATTAGAAGATCATCATTAAAGTTTGGGTTGATTATTTGCTCATTGCAGCCAGTGATAAGAAAGCATTCAGCAATGTAAAGGAGATCATTTCAGCGAAATTCAAAATGAAAGATTTGGGAAGACTTAAACAATTTCTGGATATAGATTTTTATCATTGTGATGACTGTGTAAAAATGACTGAGAAAATATATGATACGATTCTCAAAAGGTTTGACATGCAAGATTATAAACCAAAATGTCCTAACCTGATTTGAGTTTTGTTGTTAGCAAACTGTCACAGCATCTAGCTGAACCAACTGTTGAACAATAGACTACTGTGAAACATGTTCTAAGATATCTCATATGCACTCTAGAGGAGGAGTTGTGTGTATATGTATGTATGTATGTATATATACATACATACATATATATATATATATATATATATATGTATATATATATATATATATATATATATATACACTACCAGTCAAAAGGAAGGAAGGAAAGAAAGGACACCATAGATATCAGCAAACTTTAGTACTGTCTTTCATTAGGACTTTATGTTTGCTAATGCAGTTTGATTAATTTAAAAGGATAACTGATCATTAAAAAACCCTTCAACATTGGAGAGTAAAAACTCCCTTTAACAGAAGAAACCTCCAGCACAGGGGTCGACAACCTTTTGGGTCTGTTTCCCACCATATAAAATCCATCAGGAGCCGCAGTTGATCTTTAAAATGGAGAAAATATGCATATAAAGTTTCATTACACTAACAGAATGTTGTAGACAAAAATATGTTATCTATAAACAAATGATTCATATGTTCAGTATCAATGTATTTCCGACTTGTCATTTAGGCTGAGTGTGAACATATGATCATTATGTAATCCGGTTGCAAACACGTTCTGTAAGAAAACGTATTTTTGAATGCAGTTTAACTGTATATGAACTAAATTTTTAGGAGACTGAGGACAGCAGAGTTCACATATGTGCATCATAGCCCTATTTGCTCAATATCACTCACATCTTTTGATTCATCGTTGATTCAATTCAATTCAATTTAACTTTATTTATATAGCGCCAATTCACAACAGAAGTCATCTCAAGGCACTTTACAGTGTAAGATTTAAGACCTTACACATTAAAAAAATATACAGAATAAAGTAGAAAACCCAACAGTCCCACTAGAGCAAGCACTGGGGCGACAGTGAAAAGGAAAAACTCCCTTTAACGGAAGAAA
>JAUYWH010000015.1:492063-520240 GCA_034779795.1 Ctenopoma multispine | reverse complement strand
ACATCCATCATGAACAACCCACATCACCCTCTGCATGAGTCTGTGGGTGCGCTGAGCAGCTCCTTCAGTCAGAGACTAATACACCCTCGCTGCAGGAAGGAGCGCTTTCGCAGATCATTCATTCCGATAGCAGTAAGACTCTATAATGCATCATGATGTCATGAGTCACTCAGTCACTTTATCTCTACGGTCACCACGTCATGCATAATGCACCTGATATAGTTATGGACGTATGCATGTATATGTGTCTATATATATATATATATATATATATATATATATGTATGTATGTATATATAGTGTGTATAGATGTATATGTATTTGTACATGTTCATGCCTATACTCATGGATATCTACTACTTGGATAGTAAATAGTAGTTGTAGTAATAGAACAGCGAATATTTATTATTACTTGCACATTGTTTCACAAACCTCTATCCATAATACATACTGTGTATGTGTGTACATAGAAACTAATGTTGTATTTGTAATCTTGTCTTATTTTATTTTATTTTGTATTCTTGGTTACTCTTGTAATCTTTTGCTGAGCTGTGGTAACGCACAGATATCCCCGCTTTGGGATCAATAAAGTCTTATCTTATGAACTTTACATTTCATAATAGAAACATGAATTTGAACCCTGTTTTTAAGCATTGCCTATTTATGTATTTATTACCACTTATTTATACTAATTACATCTTTACATATTTTCTACCTGGGCTACAATTGGTCTCATCTGGTTTCGTAAATAGATATAGTTTGTTTCATCTGCATAGAAAAGGAAATTAATAGAGTGTTTCCTTATAATATCGCCTAAAGGAATCATATATAATAGATCCAAAGTAGATTTCTTGATTAGTGGTTTAACTACAGCTACCTTAAAAGCCTGTGGTACATAGCCTGTTAGTAGAGATAGAGATCTGCTCTAATATGGACGTGCTGATCAAACATCTTTGAACAGTGCAGTCGGGATGGGGTTTTAGAGACATGTGGAAGATTTGATGAGTTACTTATTGAAATAAACTCTGTATGATCTACAGGAAAGAAGCAGTCTAAGTAAGACTGAGGTCTTATAAACAAATCTAGAGCTGTTGGACAAGTGTGTATGTCTATGCCAGTTGCAGGGAGGTTCTGTTAATTTTTTTCACTAATAGTTATAACTTTATTTGTAAAGAAATTCATTCAAGTCATCACTGCTGAGAGATAAGGGAATTGTAGGTTCAACAGAACTATTACTCTTTGTTACCCTCTTTACAGTGCTGAAAAGAAACCTGGGGTTGTTCTTATTTGCCTTAATTAATGAGGAATAATATGTGGTTCCAGCTTTACAGCGCTCTTCTTTATATGTTATTAAACAGTCTTTCCAGGCTTAGCAAGATTCATCTGAATTTGTGGAGCGCCACCTCCTTTCCGGTTTTCACAATGTCTGCTTTAAACTACAAATTTGTGAACTGTACCAAGGAGTTAATGTCTTCTGATTAACTACCTTCTTTTGCAGAGGGGCAACATTATCAAGTACCGTGCGCAATTGAGGGTGTGATTAAAAGTGTGAGTGGGAGTATTTTTATTTTGAGTAAATCCAATGGACACTAACAATGAATTAAATGCAGTTTTGAGACAGTTATTATCAACATCTACATTAATGTAAGAGTCACTCACTATGTCACAGTGTGTAACGAGGAAAGGATGGAATATAATTTGGAAGTTAAAAATATAAATATTCTAAGGAATAAAAAGTAGCCAACTACACCACAAATTAATAAAGGGCATTCTTTGAAAATTAGGGGTGGAGCAAACTATTAATAAAAAAGAAGCAACAACAAATTAAAATAAAGATTACAATGAATTATAACAAAATGTTGATAATATAGTATAAATAAAAATAGAATAAACAATAATCTATGAACATAAAACTATAAGAAATATAAGAGTCTCTGAATACTCCAATTCAAACTGTGTGGATAGAGCACCATGCCACCGTGTCTTTCCTGCTCCTTTTGTGAGCTGCAACTCCTGGGCCGGCTACACCTCCATCATCACTGGCACCATCACCTCAACACAATAGAAACCGCACAATTAAGGTTACAAGCACCAATAATTTTTCCGTACCCAACCTCCCCAAAAGCACTTCGATTGGTCGGTTCGTACTCACACGTTTGCACGCACAGAGAGAGAACTTTCTCCCCGCCCACTGCTGACTCAATCTGGCGTTGTGCTCCGAGATGGATGCTGTCTAGAGTCCTCTGCTTGCGGCTGTAAGCCGTTCCCCACTGCCCTGTCACTTCTGTCTGGGTCCAGTCATAGACCGCACTGAAGTCCTGGTCCGGTCGCATACACTCGACCACTCTGGCTCACCCCTGAAGTTCGTCTGCTCCGAACCAAGATGACCTGTCATCATCCACCAGGTAGCTGACAGAGAAAAAAAGTTGAAAAAAGTTGACAAAGAGAAAAAGCTGACACAACACTGACAAAGACAAAACGTTGACACAATGTTGACAAAGACAAAACGACACAAAGTCAACAAAGACATGACGTTGATATAACATTGAGAAAGACACATAGTTTACACAGAGATGACAAAGACAAAAAAGTGACAAAAAAGAAAAGTTGACAAAGACATTGAGAAAGACAAAATGTTGACACAAAGCAGACAAAGACAGAAAGTTAACTCAAAGATGAGGATGCCAAAAAGTTTCCAAAGACATAATATTGACAATTGTAGAAATTGACAAGAGTTCACAGAGCAAACGTTGACCCAGAAAAGATGAATGACTATTGACAGACATGATTTTCCTAACTAATGTAGTTTTTGTAAAGATCCAGATCACTTTCAACCTGTTATTTATTTTTCATAAAAAGGCTCTTCATGTGAAAATCAAACTCTTATTGTGAAGGTTGACTCTCGGGGTGGAGACAGTTGTGTGTGTCTCTGTGAAATGATCATCATTTAGTTAGCAGACAAAAGTCCCTAAAGAACTACAATAAATATAAATGCTATGTCATGGTTAGGAACATGTAGTGACTGAGTTGTGTTTGTGTGTCTGTCTGTGTGTAGGCTGGTGTGTCTGACACAAAGAGTATTGACAGAAGTACTGTTAAAGCCAGTAGAGAAGGTCAGGGTGGTAGTAGTGGCGGCTACAGGTCAAAACTAATGTAATGAATTACAAGATACACAAACACTGACTGACACACACACACACATACGCACTCTTTGAAGAAATGCTCTTGAACTTTAGAACCATCTCCATGAAGCCTCAGTCAATCAGAGAGAAGGATTTACCATGATGCTTACACAGACCCAGAGTCTGTGAACAGACACAGACACAACTGCAGCTCATTAATGTGCCTACAAACAGGGAAAATGAAAACTGGTCATATTGGAAAAATTCCAAGACTTGAAGCACTCCAACACTCCAACAGACACAAGATAAAGATCCCAGAAGAACTACAGTAAATAGAAATGCTGAGTCATGGTTAGGAACATGTAGTGATTGTGTGTGTGTCTGTCTGTCTGTGTGTAGGCTAGTGTGCTTGACACAGGAAGTATTGAAAGAAGCACTGTTAAAGCCAGTAAAAAAAGATCGGGATGTAAAACAGTAAAACCATTAATAAAACATACAATAACAGTTAAAATAAAAGCACATAACGTGCAAGTCATGTATTTTCTTTTCATATCTGCCAGCCAGTATTCTACCAGTTCCATCTTCCGGCCTGTTTCTTTTTTTGTCTTATTTTTCTTTGCATTTTGATGCCCCTCCTAGCTTTAGGACTACCAATGAGGTAGTTCAACATGCATCTTCTAATGGTAAATAATGTGCATTTTTTTCTAAACATCAGACTCAAGGGCATAATTTTGGGTCTACTATTGGGGGGGGTCAAACTCTCTGCCTATTTATGTATTATTACTCTGTCTTTTGTAACTACCTCGAAGCTAGACTACACACATGCACCAGTCATTCACTGTGTGTGTGCATGTGTGCGCGCACAAAATGAGTGCAGGGTTCATACACTTTTTCCAGGGTAAAATTCAAACACTTTTCAAGCACTTTCAAGGTCAAATTTTAAAGCTTTTCCAGCACACTACCACTGTGGTAAATTACATATTTATACAAACTCAAACACATAACTACTCGAAAAAAAATTTTCTAATCACATTAAAAACAGATGATATGATACTAGAAGTCACTTGATAAATAACTAGATTAAAATGTGAAATACAATACAAATTTGGTACACAATGAATCACAAAGCATTGTGCAAGTCAAAAAAGAACAACTTGAGTTGATAATGCATTAGCAACACAAAATAGTGCAAAGATATATGGGGAACCCTGTTAGGGCAACTCTGCATTGTATGCATAGTGCATAAACTCAAAATGTATTTTTCACATCACATAACATTAGCAAACTGATGTGCAAATAAACACAAATCAGCTAAGGTTGACATGAGTGTCCTTTTTCCCCTTCTGTTAAAAAGGGGAAAATGAAGTAGTTACTGCTTTAGCTTTAGTTACAGCAAAATTGAGGGGGGAACTACTGCTTTAGTTCATACTGCTGTTAATCCACTGGCTTCTTCCACCCCACTGTTACTCTACACTGCTGTTTGTTGATGTGGATGTAGCTGTGCTGTTTGAGGTGTTGCTTCTCCACTGGAAAAAAAATCCCCACTGCAGGACTGGATTCATAGGTCTTCTCATGAGATCTTAAGATTCCTACATAACACCAAAAATAGGAGGAAGGTGTTATAAAAATATAATGTAAAATAACTTCATTCTCAATAACTATCAGTAAGATGCCAAGCCGTACGTTGTCGCTGTAGAAGTCCTATTCTCTTTATTAAAAGTGTTTAATCTCTTTGTGTTAATAACATGACGTACAGTAAGACAGAAATGGAGAGAAGCACTGACTCTGTGTCAATTTATTTCAAGACAGAAGACTTTAAGGATGCACAAGCACCTGTCCAATATTCTTCTAAAGAGAAATTTAATTATTCAGTAATGTATTGTTCATTTCCCTTATATGAAGGTAATTTATTTTTACTTGAATTTCCAGAGGGTATCCTACCACAGCCACAATACAACAAGAATCATCACCTGTTCTTCCTGGTATTCCTTCTTCACGGGGTCTCCGATCCCAGTCAAGTGTATTTTCCTTTGTTGAACTTGGCTGGTGGAATAACTTGCCCTGTTCCATTCGACTAGCCGAGACTATCACCACCGTTAAAAAACATTTGAAAACTCGCTTGTTTAGAAAGTATTTCAAATGATTACCTCTCACTCACCCATTCACACACACACACTGACATACACAAAAAAAAAAAAGAAAACTTAATCTAGCGCATGTTAGCATGTTTTCCTTCTTAACAAGTTGTATCTTATCAGGGCTCTTAGTTGAAAGAATCATAATTTACAGAACCCGAATTGTAATTGCTTGTGTCTCCTTGTAAGTCGCTCTGGATAAAAGCGTCTGCCAAATGAACTAAAGTAAAGTAAAGTAAACTTGGTTAGTTATCATCAGGTTAACGTTTGATGAAGTGTGACGAAAGTAACTTTACTGTTAAATAGTGTTAGTTAAGTTCACAGCATCTTCCATAACTGACCATACTGACGTTACCATATTACTTCACACACAGAGCATCTCAATGATTTAGTACGTGAATTCACTATCGGAGCACATTAATCAGCGTTATAGTAAAATATGTGACTATTTAAACTCTCTGCTAACACTCACCTTTCATGTTCAGCTCAGACTCCCTCACTGCGGAAAAGCTTCAAATCCTTTTTGCAGACGTTGCAGGAGGCCGCTCGTGGATTTGGTCCTCGTCTTAATTTGTTCGTCCATAATTTGTATTTGTAATATTCCAGCCGACACTGATTACAACAGTAACCGTGCGGTGTTGTGCCAGAAAAGGTACACTATGTCATCTCCAGCTCTCTGTCTTCAGGTGGGGGGGCTCACACATTGACACAGACTGAGTGATCACACGTGAGGCTCAGGAGCAGTTCACATTTTACACTTTCCAACTTTGTATTTGATTTCTTTTCTTTATCTTTAGAGCACATATCACATTTTAGCTATTTGTTGTGAAACAAATACAGTTACAGTATCGAGCATTATGTCTAAAATGCAAGCACTTTTCCAAACTGGAAACCACAACATTAAAATTAAGGATTTCAAGCACCGTACGAGCCCTGTGAGTGTATGGAATGTGGAGAGTGACACAATACAATAAATATAATAAGCATTTAAATATCTATTTAAATGTGTCATTAATTCACACATAATTTATTAGATATTTTAAAAATTTTAAAAATCTTTTGAGAGAAGCAGCGAATTTAATTGAAGAAGCTTTAAGCAGAACCTCACCGGTCCCTGCTGCTCGGGCACAGCAAGAACCTGTTGATTCATCACAGGTTGACGCTTACTATGTAGTGTGCTACGAATGACCAGGGCACATATAAGGGTTAGATAAATCACCTTTATTTTAGGAGTCTAGCTAAATGTGCTCATACTCGTACTCGATACACAGTAAAACAGTCATCGTAGGGGGAGCGGGAGCGGGGTAGGAAGTAGCGAGCAGAAAGCTAGCAAAGAGAATTAGCTGCAGCGTTCCAGTACATTGCAGTGAGTAGTTTTGTTTTATGGCTCTTTGCCCAGTTTGTTTCAAATAATGTTAATCAGACCATGAGGCCGATAAAGTACCAAGCATTTTGATTAAAGCAGACCTTCTCGACTCTGGAATTGGAGAGCAAAAAGTGACACTTTCAGGTGAGTCTGAGATTAGAAATTTACAATTAATTTACCAAAGCCCAGTTTGTGCTGTGTATGATAGCAATTAGTAGCTAAACACATAACTTGTGTAATTACATTGTATGACTATCAATATTTCATTATTCGTTTTCATATTTGAGAATTTTTTCTATGTGGTGGTCATAGTTTAGACATCAGTTATAAAGAGCTTGCTTGCAAAGTTTTAACTATTTCAGTTTTTAAGCCTTATGTGTATTTGCATTCAGGGAATGACCATGATCCAATGGTTGAGACGGAGCCACCAGACAGAGGAGGCTTTGAGCTTCTAAAAATTGAAGGATCTACCCGCAGTCAAAACCTTTCATTGCTTCAGTGTCCCAGCACTGGATACACCCTTGCTACCAGCTACGATGATTGGGCATGCTACCATCTACATACGTCCACTTCAACAGGACCTTCCACTTGATTGTGTAAATTACTTTAGATAGTGATTCATTATCATATAAGGTGCATGCTCACTGGTAAATAAAATAAAAAATTAAGATATTTGTTATTGGTTACAGAGTCCAGGCTACTCCGCTGGACCATTCATCACCTGCATCACTTGCCAACTTGCCAGAAAGAAGTTCCCTTCTCAGAAATAAAACTGCACAGAGTGAACTGTTGTGGGTATGTTGTTGCATAAGACCTATTAGACCTGTATTGTATTATCAGTACCTTGACAAAAAATGTATATTTCATACTTGGGTGCACTGAAATGAAGAAGTATGACTGTATTAATTTTGTTAACTTTAAGGACACCCATGTAGGAATCAGGTAGAGATCAAATAAGGGGCCAAGATGAAGAAAATGATGAGCCAGCCACAGTCAGTGACAGTGTTCCAGTGAGACCCGAAATACCAGCAGAAAGTGCAGTATTACGAGTAGTGGTTGACAATGAGGAGTTTGATCACACAGAATCCAACAATGGTTTGTGTCATTAGATTAGGACTGTCATAAGGCATTACATACATTTTGTAGAATATCATCATTTGAAACATCAAAATAAATAAATGTGATCTGTCTACTTCGGATATTCGGGTAAAATGGAATTTGATTGAAAGAAAATTTGTTTTTGTCAACTCTGCTATGTGCCCTTTTAAAGGATACATTTTTCTTTAATTACTGTATTATCTTCTGAATAGGATAACCTGTCAATAATGTTGGTAAAAGTAATAATATAGTTCAGGCAAACTGATGCACACAAAGTCTAGCCTTTAAGTGAATCTGGGGTAAAACAAAATGGCAAACTTTGAAAATATAACAACTAAATAACATGTCAGAAATATCGTGTTTGTCTGGCAGTGTTGATTTAATTTGTAGACTGGAGGCTTATTAAAGATCCAGCTCAAGCTGTCAAAGTTTTTAAACAGAATCTACTCTAGGAACATGCAAGTGGGAAACCACTCCAAATGAAAATGGATGTAAGGTACTCTGAGGAGGACAGGGAACAGGCTCTACTCAAATTCTACAAGGAAGAACAAGAACGTGCATGTCCACTTCACTGCACCCTTGAAGGTTATTAGTTTTTAAAGATTTAATTTAAAGATGAGAACCAAAAGTGATTTGATTACCACAGAAAGATATTTGGTATCCTATAGACAGATATTCTGTTAGATTTTTTGAATAACAGTCAGTGTTGTAATGGGCATTTCCTTACCTTATATTTCCTTTTTATTGTTATACATTTTTTGCATTTTATTTCAGGTGATGCTGCTGTCGGAGAGGGAGTGATGCGGTACATTCCCACAATAATATCCAAACTCCAGTTTGAATTCAGCCTAAATCTGCATAAGTTAATTTTTCTTCTTCAAAGTTATTATATCTTAGAGTCTGTTGAAGAGGCTTAATGTCTTAGTTTATTTTTTCAGCAGGAACAGGTCGAACTCCATTCCTCGAATTCGAGGGTGAACCTAACCACTTCATCCCAGTAGCCTCAGAGGTGCTTATTGAGAGCAATCTTTTCCGGGTTGCTGGAAGGATGTTAGCCCACAACTTTTTGCATGATGGCCCCCAAGTCACAGGAATAAGCACTGCTGTAATTCATGTGCTGTTTAATAGAGACCTAGAAATGGCAACAATTGGATAGAAGACTGTCCCGATCTGCACATCAGGAGCATTATAAAAATGGTATGTAATAGGTAAACGTAATTTGATTTGCTAAACTAATCTTTGGCATCTGTAATAACTTGCAAAATATCACTTTCAGCTTGAACTTGAAGAGCTTAGTCCTGAACAGAAGGATGCAATCTCTGACCTTTCCATGTCCTGGGATCTTTCAGCAGTTAATAGAACAAATCAGAGATGGCTGCATAACAAACTTCTTGTCCATGCAGTAAGTTTCTGGTTAAGGAATAGGGTACAATATTGTACACTCTCTCTTGTTCTGTTAACTTTGATAAGGGTTAAATAGTCAGATTTTAAACATAACATTGATGCTGTGAGTAGTTTAGTAGTGAACATTAACTTGATATTCAGTAATCGCGCACAACTCAAGTTCTTCAAAAACAAATGCATTTCATTACATTCCTTACATTACTAAAAAATATGTCACTTCTTTTGTAAGTATTGACAGTATGACATCTGTTAACTCTCAGGTGTGGATGCTCAGCAATAGATTGTTGTTGTCAAATTAATTAATTAATTTTGAACATCAGTTTGTTGAAGTAAAATCACAGTGCACTAAATTTTAATTGATTTTAGTAAAGCCTTTGACTTTAATTTCATTTCCAGGTGTGTGGGTCTGTGGGTTGAGGAGGTTTAGTGTATAATACGTATTTGTTTTGTCTCTTAGCTGATTGGGAGGACTATGCATCAGATAAAGCAGTTGAGGAAGGGATTTAAAGATGTGATGGTATGGCCTCTGCTCACATCTCAGCCAGATGTTGTACACTTCTTTTCCCGACGATGGCAGAAAAGCAGTTTACACCCCAGGTTTTTATCAAATGTATTTGTGAAACGTGTCTTTGTAATTAAATGAATCAAAATGTTATATACACTTATTCCATTCACCAGCATTGATAAAACATTACTTATTTTATCAATGTTTTTTTTTCTCTCCAGATCCTTCTAGACAAAATCACATGGCCATCTGAGGAAAGTGATGAAGAAGATGAAGAATTTGACATCGAGACCAAGTGCCGCATCAGGGGTTTCCTAAGGATTTTCATTGAAACAGGTAAAAGATCTGAACAATTATACTTGTACAATAGAGGATGTGCACCAGAATTTAAACAGTTATACTTTTTGTCTTTAAATAATAAACTAAACGTTTTATTGAATCTATTATGATCTTCAGCTTCATCAGAGACACTGGCCCAACTGCTGACATTCTGGGTAGACTGGGAGATGCTGCCACCAGTGGAGGGGCAGGAGGGGCAGGAGGGCCCCGCCAGTTGGGACAGGGTCTGAGAGATGACCTGGCACTCCATAGCTCCAACTGCGGGGTCCATGTTGGCCAGATTGTACTGTGAGGGTTTTGAGTAGGACCCAAAAGGACGGTCAGGAGACTAAAGAGGATTTTTATGGTTTATTATAAAAACAGCAGGAGATGTACCAGGCAATGGAGTCAGGAACAATAGACAGGGTGTGCAAACTGGTGGGGATGATATGAGGACAAGATGGCCGTCCTAGAAGCAGCTGCCAATGGCAACCAGCAGAGGTCAGACCAAAAGGGCAAGGGTTGAAGACAGGCAATGTCAACAGAGCCGGCAGGAGGGGCCCCAAACAGGTCGAGAAGGGGCAGCAGGCACTGTACCAGGAGAGTTGTGGACAAGTAGCCCAGAGGTGAGAGACGAGGATCCAGGAACGCTCCGGGCGAGACACCTGTAGGCAACAGGCGAGGGTCCCGAAGAGCCCCGGGCGGGACTGCGTCACCCTTGACACAGCCATATTCGGGAGCCGAAGCAGGAACCAGAGAGGTAGTGGCCATGTCGTCCGTAATGTGGCCCCTCCCGGGATCAGGAACCAGAACAGGAGAGGCGGTGACAGCAGAGGGGATGTCCTCTGCATTGTCCTGCCCTGGAGCCGGGCCCAAAAAGGAGCACAGGGGAGGGAAAGACGCACCTCATAGGACAGGAGTCACAGCACTGATGTCCCCAGGGTCGAGTGCCGGAGCGTACTGGGTGGTGGTGTTGATGTGCACCGGGAGAGGACCAGGAGCGGACTGGGTGGCGACGGCGACGCGCCCCAGGGCTGGACCAGGGGCAGACTGGGTGGCGATGTTGACGCACCCAGGGTCTGAGGCAGATGTTGCAGACCAACCAGGATCAGGGTCAGAGGCCACATCAGCTGCAGGGTCAGAGGCTGCAGAAGGAATGGCGTCTGATGCTGCCGCAGGACCAGGGGCCAGAGCAGGAACAGAGTGCAAAGCTGCCGCAGAGGTAGGACCTGCATCGCCGGTGCAGGCAGAGTTGAAGACAGGAGCCAGTGCAGGAACAGGTGCAAGGTCTGGGGCTACAATGAGAACAGGAGCAGAGTTTGGGGCTGCAGGCTTGGCAAGGTCTGTTGTGGAAACAGACCAAACCAGAACAGGGGTGAAGTCAGAAATTGCAGCAGGGGCCGGGGCAGAGACCGAAGCAGAGTCCTTCCAGAGTCTTTCCAGAGTCCTTCCAGAGTCCTTCAGACCGTCTCAGAAACCTGAATGAAAAAACCTTGATTAGTCTTGTTACAACTGCATTAAAATTTCACAAGAGATTTTTTCTAAATATGTGTCTGCTGAATATTATAATTTTTTTTATACAAGTTTATACAAGGAAAAAGACTAGCTCAGCCCATCTGTTGTAATATACAGTAATTGCCCCAATTATCATGTTAGTTCTAAATGTACTAGAATTTTGTAGAAAAAAGTAATCCATAATTAGATAAAGATAATTTATTCAATTAAACTTTTTAACTCCCAACACGTTGAGTACTATTATACTATTACTAATATATTACCTCTGCAGGATCTTCCATGGGACCTTGCTCGCTGTGTCTAGAGCAGAGTTGCTGTGGTAATTGATTTCTTTCAGTTCTGAGACCATGAAAGTTCCAGGCATCTCTAACAGAATCGAGCTTTCTCTGGTTTTGTGGGTGGAAGATTCGATGCAGGGAATAAAGATGGATTTCGTTGTCTGGATTTAGTGTTCCCTGATCTTCCAGTGAAGAGAAGAGCTGATAGAAGAGGCCTAGGGAATGTTCATAGATATCTCTCCACATCCTCTCTATTCTACAATTAGGATAAAATTGACAGGGTGATTTTTTTGTAGTCTATTCCAAAACTTTACAATCCATTTAACAAGTTTGTTATAAGCCTACTTCTCAAACAGATGAGGCTTTACCTCTGATTGTGGACATTTCTGCCAGTGATGTGCGACTTCCTGTTGTTACCCCTGCTTCTGATCATGAATTCTGCAACATCAGCATTCTCCCAACCTTTATCGGAACGTACCCTTGAAGGCAGCCCATACTGCTTAATAGCAGCAATGAAGCTCTGTAACACAGTGCTCGCCCTATTATGGCCAGCAACATTCAGGTACACCACTAATCGGCTAAAACCATCCACTCCTCCATGGACAACAAATCTCCACCTGCGAGGCAGTTTTGGAGTTTGGATGGCTTCTGTGTATTTCACAACAATCCAACCCATTACTCATCAGCAACCGGTGAATAGAGATCTGTGTTTCTGTAGACATAAGACAACAAGTTGGGCTGTACTGTAATAGAAAACGGTTTAGAAATGGCTTAGTAATGAACTGAACAAAAATAATAAATATCCAAATAGTTACCGTAAACCACTTCAATCGCCTCCGGACTGTTCTCTTAGATTCTCCAAACCTCTCTGCAATTTCCTGAGCCCGTAATCCAAAATGAACATAGTGCTGAAGAACGGAACTTGGAATGTCAAACGGCAAGAGCCCTGGTCCTGGTCCACTTCTGTGTTGTTGTTGTTAGGCTATAGTTGCTATAGTATAAGTACGTCTTCTAAGTTTGTTGTTATTCTCATGTCGATATCTTGATCATGTAGTGCAGAAATAACACCAATAATCTCAATGAATTCTTCGGTTTTACTTATCACATATTCTGTCAGCAACTCCCGAATCAATGTAATCTGCAAGGTTTAGAAAGTCTCTCACTAACCTGTTTAAAAACATCATTCAGATCCACCATTAGAGCCGCCATGTTTGGAAGAAAATCCTTCAGACCAGAGCAATTGTCTGACAAGAAACAGCGTTAGACCCGCCCACTGAGTTTATAGGTTTAAGGTGACATTTCACAGCGTGCAGCAGCAACACAGACTGTGAAATATATAAATAGACAGTGAAATAAATATATATTTATTTTTTAATGGCATGGATATATTTGTATATTTGGAAAAATAAATATATATTTTTTAAATATCTAATAAATTATGTGTGAATTAATGACACATTTAAATGCTTATTATATTTATATAATAAGCATTTCTTCAGCGTGAATATCTTCAGCATCATGGATCACATTGAGCAGTCGATAAATTATTAATTTTTTGCTGTTTATCCTATAGGTAGTGTTGCCCAGTCTCCAAAACGGCAATAGTTAAATTTCTTATGCAACTCTATATCTATATCAAAGGGCTCATTGGCTCATTAACGCCCTCTTGAAATGTTTACAATAATCTTTCTAACTAATAACTAAGATAAAACATCAGAGAAGACTATTACAATCTGTGAGATTATGACATCATGATCTAACAGAGAGTTTGATGTGATCTGTATATGCAAAAAAAATTTTTGCTAATGTTAACAAATCTATCAGTCTATTCTGGACTAAGGGTAGGTTTAATGGGTTCTCCATACAGTAATTTGGCATAGAAATCATAATAATAATGACTTGCTTTACTGATTTTGAAATACAATACTGTGCAAAATTCTTAGGCCACTATTGGATTAGTTTTTCAGCAATGCTACGACATCCATACATATTTGAGAAATAAATATAAAAAATAGGTTTTTACATTACAAACACAAAAACTGGTTTCTTGGCCGCTCTCCTTTCACAAAGACCATTCTTGATCAGTTTTTTTTCAGGCTATGGAAGGATCAACTTGGCATCCAGATGAAGCTCCCAAATGCAGTCATGAGTCAGGTCCTCCTTCCGGAACTCTGAGAAACTTCTATTATATTTTGACAGGTCTTTCTCTCCTATTTTCATCCTCAACCTCTCCAGATTCTTCTACAGAGATCCTACTCAATATTTGTCACTTTAGCCTAAATAAGCTGTTAATATTTGTGTTTTTTATATCGTGTACATATTTTCTACATCTTCTAGATGTATTTTAATAAAGAGACAAAAAAGAAAAAAACTAATATATATATATATATGGTCAAAACAGCAAATCTAATGGTCGCCTAAGACTTTTGCACAGTACTGTACTATTGAGTCATACTTTACTACTCCTGGGGAAATTGTTGTTGGAAAGCTGCCAGACAGTACATGTTGGGACTGCTAAGTGCATTCGGTGTCTGCGGACAATTCAAAATCTGGATGTTTTCAGGATTTGATCCAGGTTTGTGTAGCATAGCATTTTGCAGATCAGTGTACATTGTCCTCCCATAGTGTGTCTTGGCTCACTGTCTCTGTGGCTCAGCATCAACACACAAAGACCATAAGAATAATTATTATTTCAGGAGAACAAATATTACCCCTTGGGCTCCAATTATTTTCATGCCTTGGCTCCTTCAGTGTTCGACTAGATTATTTTATTAATGGTAAAAAAAGTGGTGCACTTCTAGCCTGTGTGTGAAAACCAAGCTGCTATGTGATGCATAATGAGACTAGGTCACAGAGCTACCACTGCATGTCATTTCTCCGCAAATACATAAAGCAAGACATTTAGTGATACCAATGAATTTGACTGTTCGGCAGATCAGACAGATGCCACTTCTTAACTGAAAATGTATTATCAATAGTGCTCTATGCTTTCTATAACTTTATATTGCAGGTAACTAACTATATATAACCATACGTCTTTGCATTTGCATACTATATAGTGCCTGTATGTAGCTACTAAATCTGACTGTCTTCACTATACTATGCTGTTTTTTGTGTAATATACTGTGTCTTCTTGTTGCCTTTCCTGCTTGTTATACCCATGGGTCAAGTATTTTTAATTTCTCCTTTATAGGTTCTTGTAGGGAAATCTGAAACATGAAAAGTACATGTAAAATAAACGGCTCTGAAGGTAAAAGACTATCATATTATACCTACTCATTTTATGAAAAAAAATTATTTATATAAACATTGCTAATATATAGGTGAAAAAGTTGCTGTGTGCATTCTGAATCATACATGTTACAGTACTTACCTGAAGCTACAGGATTGAGTGAAATATTCAAATGTACAGTATATATATATATTCAAATACTTAAGTATACTCAACTATTATAAATATTTAAATATATATTCAAATATTTAAATCCTCATATTTTTATATTTGGGTAAATCTAATTAAAATATTTAAATATTTATTGTGCATCACTTAAAATGCTGTCTTGGAAACTGTCATTTAGCTGCACAACACACAAATAACTATGACATGACAGCATTAGTTGACCCATGTTTTCTGTGGCTGCGTCCAATGGAATTGATCATTTTAATTAATGACGTCTTGATTGGTATATATTAAATTGTCACTTAACTAGCTAATTTAAATTAGTAATTTTTTATAGAGTTTTGTCATAATTTTATTCTTAAAATATTTATTCTACAAAGACAATTTTCTAGTCTACATAACCCTTCCACATTTATCAGGACATATTTGCAACATTAAATCAGTGATTAACTCACTTAATGGAAAATGACAGAATGCATTGCACAAGACAAGACAGTCAACTTTTGCTCTATGCAAAAACTGGTATCATCAAAGACAGTAAAGTTTATTCCAATTAATTGGCACCAACATTAAAGGAAGCTTGAGCACTGAAAGACACAGAAAAACCTTTTTGAAACTTATCTGTTTTCTTTTATATGACAAAAACAAAGCATTTGCTCGTTAATGATGAAAGAGCTCCATAACTCCCATGTTGATTGACGATCACTGAGATGTATGACACCTCTCAACTTGTCATAGAGGAGTTATTTGTACTCCGCTGCGATCCACTCTGTGAGGAAAGACCAGATGTCCCGTCTTAATTAGGCTGGCAGTGATGTTTTTAATGACTTCTAGTCCATTACAGGCAACGGAAGTTTTCAGATTTTCCTCTCGTCACTCCTGTGGGTCTTCTGCTCTTTGTCTCAGGCTTGAATGTATGTTTTGGCACATGTAAATCCTCCACAGACGGTCAGGGAGAAAGCAAGTGTGTGTGTGTATAATTAAATGAGGGCCAGAAACAAAGGGTTGTTGAATCTCTTGTCAAAGAATGAGCCCGACTTTCTCTAATGTGTTCTATGTTGTTCGTTTATCATGCAGACTTCATTTATGGGAAAGTGAGCCTGCGTTGTAAAATATATTTAATTCATGGTATGTAAAGTTGAAAAAGTAGGGCATCGTAGTTGATGCAGGATCTGCTGTGTGTGCTCCTTAAATAATAGTGCAACGGAAGGAAAAAGTACCCTCTATGGAATCTGTGTAGTTCTCTCTAAGGTTTTGAGTCAGACAGCACCTTCCCTTTCCCTTTTTTCCTCCCCCCTTTGCTTGAGCTATATTTTTTCTGTTTGGTTATTCTGTAGTTCTGCTCCCTGACTTTTTTTCTTCTTTTTTTGGCACAGAAATCACCATAATATTGTCAGGGAATGTCTTCCCTCTCAATCATTTTAACTGGATCATGGTTGACAATGAAATAAAATCAAAAAAGACAACTCATTTTAGAACTGGAGACTAAATATGACTGTATTTGCAGTAATGCCCTGCTCTTTCGTATCAGTTGAAGAAAGCTGAAGTGACCAGGCACACCACCTTCTGTCCTATCTGCAGCACATGAACCACCTCAAGGTAAAGTTTCTGAACAAATGTGATTGCTTGCTGTAATGAGGATATAAAATATAATTAATATTTAGGAATACGCCCTATTTTTCATTTCTGAAACCCACTGTGGGGTTTCTTTTCAAAGGGTTTCAGTCAAAACCCAATGGGAGATCCAATTGACTTTAATCTTGCATTCGTTTGAAAATTTGAGCCCATTAGTTAACTTTGCCTTTGCAGTGCAGTTTTCATTGCATTTCAATGAAGCTCCTATCCTGTGGTGTTAAAACACTAATAGTTGCTTCAAGTAACAAATGAGCGACAGGCAATAGCATAAGTGTAAGACAGAATAAGAAAGTAAGAAAAAGGGAAACAGTGGAGAAGATAGGATTGTTAAAATGGTCAAAAATATTATATGAAATATATATTTTCAATCTGAACAATCTGTACATAAATAAGGCTTTGGGGTTCAGAGAAATTTTGAAACTTACAGTGAGGTGCAGATATCAAATTGTTACATTATGTGCTGTAGTAAATTATTTGCAGATTGAAACCCACCTTTATATTGGCTGTGCCATCTTTGGTGCTCTGGTGACATATCATGCACCAACATATCAGAGCTAATTAGTGTAACAGAATTTCTTCAGGAATGAGGAGTTGAAATAGCAATATTAAAATAAAGATGGGGGGGGAGGATGGAGGGGTGGGACCCTTCTTATTGTCAGGTGGATGTTGGAAGTAAGACTAATTCCAACTGTGAACTCTCTCATGATTTACATGTACTGCTTTCATCTGCTGTTACTGTGCTTAGTGTAAGACAAACTTGAACATCTTTGTGGATTCATAAGCAGATGTACTAAAAACTTCCCAGCAGATTGTGTCACCTCACACTCAGTGGATAAGACTTCATCCACTCTGGCCATTACCTTAAACCAAGTGCCATTATGCTTTTCATCACGGGATAAACAGCTCTCTTTTTCACCCAGAATTCCCAATAATGAAAAACAGGTCAAGTGCAGAGCTCTGCCAGAATGCCAAAATCTTCCATTCTTGCACCACCCCTATCGCCAGCCTGACCCTGTTGAAAATACGTGAATAGAAGAAGTTCTCAGTGACTTGTCATGCTTCTCTGCAAGGTCTGGCTCACATTAAATGTATGTACACATTAAAGAATGAGAATGACTGTTTCACAAGCACTCCTGGCATTGTTAGATTATTCAAATGCATATCCTGCTGGTGCATCAAAGCAAAATGAGTCAACAGATCTTATTGAAGGGTCAGAGTATGCCATGGATTTTATAGAATCGGTTTTGGTGTCCTTGCAGGTTCCTTCCTCAGTGAAAGCTCATGTTGTTGTTTCTACTGCCTCTGTTTAATCAAGCAGCCTTCCACCCATCCCACCAAAGAATCACAAGCTACTGACACAATGCCTGACTAATCCTATGCCCAGCTTTGGGATATGGCACCCACACACTCAAATGAGCAAACATAGAAGCTTAAGTCCTTTATATTGGATTAAGGAGAAATAGAAATAATGGTGAGCTACAGATACCCAATAAGTAAGCACAGCTTCTGTTGACTAAACCCAGATACCCAGTCATAAAAAACGCTGAGTGTGCCAACTGTCTGGGCCCAGCCTAGCTGTCTGTCATGACCCTGGTCTAGGACCTTTGACCATTACCAGTCTGGGTAATCATTGTAAGAACAACTCTTTTTTTTCTAGATGAATGCCTTATTCACTAGGCTGCTACTGGTCTAGCCCTAGAAAAATACACTTCTTGTGAGGAGTTTTGACCACAACACTGTTTCAAATACACCAATCATCTAAATATGAATAAACATAGTTTATTTAATTTGTAAAACAGCTGGAAGACCGAAACCAAACATGTACAGATCTCTAAAGTGAGAAACAGTATGTTAATATGTGAGCTCAAAAGCTGTTGGTACATGTATTTATGAACAGACTCAGGTTAGCTGTCTTGCAGTCTTTATGGTAAGATAGATTAAGATCACTTGGCTCCAGGACAGTGTTCACACATCATCACATGTTGAAAATGGGTGTTCATACTGTGATATTTTCAACCAAAACAATTTGTGTCTAAAACATTGTTTTTCTGTTCACAATGTCTAACAGTTTGGCTTATTTAAAGTATCTTGCCCAAAATGCTTCAGAGACCATGGCTCCTCCCATACCATTACAATGTTCTCTGATTGGACAATTCAGTTTTATTAATATAGTGCCAAATCACAACAAAAGTCATCTCAAGGCACTTTATAGTGTAAGGTTTAAGACCTTACAGAATATAAGTAAATACAGAATAATGTGAAAAACCCAACAGTCCCCCTTGAGCAAGCACTAGGCGACAGTGGAGAGGAAAAACGCCCTTTAACAGAAGAAACCTTCAGCAGAACCAGGCTCATGGTGGGCGGTCATCTGCCTTGACCGGTTGGGGGTCAGTAGAAAGAGGAGAGAGAAAAGAATAACAGACAAATCAAAGACAATAACAAGAAGCAGCAGACAATACACTGGGCAGGTTGGTAGGGCCAGCAGCTGCACAATGTCATACAGCTCCGAAAGCAGGGTTCCTGCAGAGAGGGGGACAAAGAGGAAGAAGCAGAACTACGGGAGAGAGAAGACACAGTTAATGGCATGCAGTATTAGCATATGAGCTCTAACTATAAGCTTTATGAAAAAGGAAGGTCTTTAGCCTAGTCTTAAAGGTAGAGAGGGTGTCTGCCTTCCGAACCTGAAGTGGGAGCTTGATAGCTAAAAGTTCTGCCTCCCATTCCACATCTGGAAACTCTAGACCAGAGCGAAGTGCTCTGTTGGGGCATTATGGTTCTATGAAGTTTTTGAGATATGATGGGACCTGAACATTAAGTGCTTTGTATGTTAGGAGAAGGATTTTAAATTCTATTCTAGATTTTACAGGGAGCCAGTGGAGAGAAGCTAATGTAGGTGAAATATGATCTCTTTTGCTAATTCCAGTAAGAACTTTGGCTGCAGCATTTTGAATTAACTGAAGGGTTTTTAATGAGTTACTGGGGCATCCTATCAGTAATGAATTACAGTAGTCCAATCTAGAAGTAACAAATGCATTGACTAATTTCTCAGCATCACTTTGAGACAGGATGCTCCTAATTTTAGAGATATTACTCAGGTGAAGGAAGGAAGTTCTATATTTTTTTTTAATGTAAGGGATAAAGGAGATATCCTGGTCAAAGATCAATCTAAGATTGCCCACAGTAGTACTCGAGGCCAGTGCTACGTCATCTAGGGTAGCTCTGTGATTAGATAACGTGCCTATATGGTTTTGAGTCCCAAATAGAATAACATCTGTCTTATCTGAACTGGTCAATTTTCAAATAATGTTTACAAGACTAGAGAAATCAGTCATAATTACCCAACGTATCTGATCCAGTGAGATTGTGGCATCAACGTTTGATTTTTATTTGAACAAAGAAATGCTGCTGATCTTTCTACTCTGCTGTTCAACATGCATGTACTGTAATATTACATATTTTGCACCATTGTTTGGCAGTGATGTTTTATAGTATGTACATTGCTCCAAATGGGATAGACACTGAACAGAATCATACTGTACTCCTTTCACAAAAGGTAGTCAGCAGCCAGCATAACAAACTGTGAACTATCTGATTATGCAGCAGGTGGGATTTAATACTCAGCTGGACTGTTCAAAGCAAGTGCTTTAAAAGGGTGTGAATATTCCTAATGGCATATATGCTGCTATGTGCTGCCTTGAATTTAAAGGCACTATTTCTGTTTGTATTTATGTTTGAAGGTGTATGTGTTTGTGTGTCAAGCAGTCTATAAGTGTTTAAAGGCTCAGTCACTGGACCTGATGGAAAGAAAAATGAAGGAAAAGGCACAGGGCAGAGTTGCAGCATGGGGGTCTCTATCTAATGCAGGCCATCTACCCACGATCCCCGCTGCATCCAATTTCAGCACCGACGCTTCCTGTTAAACCCCATCAAACAGACACATGGCAGCACAAAGGAAAACCTCATCTCCACAGGAAACTAATCCGCTGGTGTGCGCTGTAAGCCTGTCAGTTTTTTTTTTTCATTGAAAGAAGTCATCACTCATTTCACCAAAGATTAAAAGTATGCCTAAATTGAGAAAATCCGCTTAGGAATTCTTAATTTAAATAGTGAGTTGGAGGGGCAGTTGCCAAGACTTGTGGGGAACACAGACAGGTATGGGAGGTGAGATAAATTGAAAATATACATATTTGTTTTTGTAGTTGGATTTTCCATACCCATCAGACTGTTTTTCATTTCTTAGGGAAAGCATAAGGTGGCTGAAAGTAGGAGGCTTCCCCATCTACACATGGTGGTTGTAGTAAATGAGAACCTCACCTCATAAGCAGTCTCCTGATTGGAGATTTCAGCTCCAGAGACATGCATGTGAAATAACTTCCTGTGACATTAATTGCCTTGCTGTTGGCAACAAGGTGTTTCAGCAGAGGAATGCCAATTGCATATCATCATAGCCATCTCTGATCTGCAGCACACCACAGGCTGATTTCACCATGTTTGGTCGGAGGCCAAGACAGTAAAGCTACATTAAACTGTTCTTCTAAGAAATAAAGTATAACAAAATCAGTGGTTTGTTAAATACATCCTATGTATATTTTGATTGTGACTCTTTTTTTTTTAGTCAACATTGATGGTTCCACCATCTTTCTCTAACCTTGTACGCAATACCTATTTTAATTATTACAACATAGGTTATCTAACCTTAAAACATCACTAATTTATATTAACAGTAAATGATATAATGTTATTATATTATATAAATATATAAAAATATATTTAGTATAGAAACACTCGTGCTTTATGTGAGACAGTTTTCCATTTTCTTAGTTGCCATCTCTGTTCTCTCACAAACTTGTACAGTTTTTGACCTTGTCTGTTGGTCTTGTTATTATTATAGCCATGTCTGAATTAGGCTCAGTCACTGACCTTAGCCATTACTTACCTACAAGGGACTAGGGGCCAAACAGACTGATATCACTCTGTCTATAAGAAATTTCATGCACTGACTAGAGAGCCTTTGTCTTAGCTGATAATTATGTCAGCTCCCAGACCAACTGATGTATTATTTATTTTGCAGTAATGCACTGCTCCCTCTCCCTCAAACTGCTGGCCGAGATGTATGCCCCTCGAGTGGTCATTAATCTGATATCTGGCTGGCCTGAGCACAGCCTCTATGATCCTGACCCAATCTCAGATCCTAATCCAAGGAGGAAAGGGGCTGGAGGCCAGGATTTGGAGGTCCCAGTTATCTCTCACTCTATAATTGATAGGTTTTAGACGATTATACGCTTCACGTGATTACGATCTATAACGATGTATTGATTGGACTGTACTGGGAGCCAAACTGGCTGTTTTTTGCACCAGAGACCTAAGCCTCCTCTCCATCAACCAGTATCTGTCTGCTATACATTTTGGTTTGGAGCTATTTTGGACTTTGAAATACAGAAGACAGGCACTGATACTGTGTATGAAACATCATACACACACAAAAGCATGGACACTTACAAGAATTCATTTTTTCGAACAGGGTTACACCACTAATTGAGTCTAACACTAGCATTTTATTCTCCATGGTATTTGGATGGGTCAGTATCTTCCAGGTTAACAATGGAGGTTCCTTCCTGAAACAGTCTGGAAAAGCAGACATGGCATTTCTCAAAGAGCGCTGTTCTGCTGATTTGTAGAGAACAGAGACATTTGTTATTGTAGGCAAAGATCTCATATAATCTGGTTGAAAGTGAAAGTTATGTTTTTACAAATCCTGGTTACACTTACATGCTACAAGCTGCAGGGCCTAGGGTGGCACCAGGTTAAAAGGAAATGTGACTGACCTAATTGATTACCAATGTCATGACATTAATGAAGAAAGAAAGGACATGTCTGTGTCTTGCTGAAATTCTGTATAACTAGTTTTTTTGTTCATGATGCAAAGACTTTTCAATCACAAAACATTTACATAAAGTGCCAAAAAGTGAGAGTTTGTGTTGCAGTACAGTTGAGACATAATCCCTGTCTGATTTTGTTTATAAAAAAATATATAAAATGTTTATAAAATAAGTATTTTATCACCACAGCAGAAGCTTGGGATTGACTGCTGGTTCACATGTAGGTTTAATGAAACACAAGTAAATCACTCTCTTATATAAATATTCATTCTGACAACATGAAACTAGAACTAAATTCTCAATTCAGCTGGGTGTATTTTATGTTCTCTATGACTAGTTCTCTATATCTGAGTTTAATAGTCTGCCGGTAAGCATGGTTACAAACTGTCTTTTTGTCATCTCTAACACTGCAATCACACTATAAAAGGCTTCACAAAAATGACCTGGAAGTGCTGGCAAGAATGAACTTTTAAGTTCAGATATGTGGAAAGTTATTCAACCAGAACTGTGCCATGACTATAGAAAATTGCCATTTACTGATAAATTAATTGGAGTGACCATTAAAGTAAGTCCTGAAAGAGGTGGTATACAAATAAAACAAGATAAACCATATCACTGAATATGTGTCTTCAAGTTGCTGAACCAAGCTGAACCTAAAACCTCAGAAACAGTCTTTACTGATGCTTTACATCCATCCATCCATTTTCTTAACCACTTATTCTCGCACGGTGGGTGCTGGAGCCTCTCCCTGCAGTCTTCGGGCGAGAGGCGGGGTACACACTGGACAGTCTATTGCAGGGCCGACATTTACAGACAAACCACAATGCACGCTCACATCCACACCTACGGACAGTTTGGAGTCACCAATTAACCTAACATGCATGTCTTTGGATGGTGGAAGGAAGCTGGAGTACCTGGAGAGAACCCACGCAGACACGGGGAGAACATGCAAACTCCACACAGAAAGGCATCAGGCCGACCCCGGGGTTCGAACCCGGGTTGCTTTACATATTCAAGATATATAATAATTATGGTAAAATACTGATATGATACTGTGATAAGTATCAGTCTTAATTTTTTATTGTCTAATTGTCAAATTTTGTGAAATAAAGGCCAAGATCATTATATTATCAATAACATGTTTCTACAGCATTACCACTATATTAGGGTAAGCTGAAACCTGCACCTCAGAAACACAATTCTTATGATCCTGTGAAGCAGTAGAGAAACAATGAAACATATTGACTTGAGAAAGCCCTCTGGAATGGAAGGGTGAAACATCATCAAGGAAATAAAATAAGTCCAGTTGCTATTGAAAAACCTTTTTTTGAGATAACCATGACCTGGATGTCTGAGAATCTTTACAGATATAATGCAACTTAGTTACTTGCTAAATGTCGACTCTCTGTCATCTGGACTATTAAACATGAAGGACAGCTGAAGAGTTGTTCATCACAGAGTTTGCACTAAACAGCACACAGTATTGCACTGACTTTCTGTGGTATCTACTACACACTGTGGATGGTTTGACAATCATCAGCAAACATCATCAATAGCTTGAGAAGCTATCATGCATATGTCTGTATGTATGCAATAAAGTTGAATTGAATTGAATATGTCATGCATATTACACTGTGCCCACATGATGAACAACTTAATTGAGTTTGAAACTGAACTGAATTTGCAAGGATCTCATCGTAAAAAAAAATAAATTCTCCTCCTCTATGCTCTCTCAACCCTTACAGCAACTGGCTTTCCTATTTACAATCTGACAGATCGGCAGGTAAGTATCACAAAAACTTAACAATGACAAAAATAACAACATTCACTTCAACATTGGCCTAAAACATAAATCAGAATTTATTAGCCAGTGACATTCTTTATGTTAAATATACCATCCAAATCAACTAACTATGGAGCACAGATATATAAATGACCTCTCTCTTAATATCGGATCTGATGATGAAAAAAAATTGCAGTAGTAATACATGGAATTGTATAACCATAAAAATGGTTATGTTGAAGGAGATGCTGCAAAAAACATTGCTGTCTCTGACTTCCTCTCCCAGAATCCACCTCTTTAAGCAGTAAGCCATGCAATAAGGAATAGAGGGAATTAAAGAAAAGCAGACAGAAGCACTTCTCGCTCATTCCAGCATTATGGCACATTTCCATTTTTTGTCTTAATCTCCACTGAGTGACTGTCATCACCCTTCGGCAGTAATTAGGCAGGGACTCTGGACAACAACAGACGTTATTCAAAAGATGAGCTGGTCTAGCTCATCTTGAAAAGCAAATTACCTTTAGCTTATGGTAAGCAATATTCCGTGCCAGGCAACTTTTACTGCTGATTAGCAATTAGCCTAAACTAGCAGCAGCCAAATGTTTAATTAGCTCTTTTAATGATATACAGTGTTATGGTGTATGTGGGTGGGGATGGAAGGAGGCCTGGAAATGTATGGATTTCTACTTAATCCCTTCTCATTTACAACCTGACAGGCCTGCAGGTAGGAAAGGAAGGAAATTTCTTTGTGATTAGTCATGGCTCCTCCTTAAAGGGGAAGCAGCAGGCGAATACTAAGAAGGCGCGCGCACGCACGCACGCACACACACACACACACACACACACACACACACACACACACACACACACACTGTCTCATTTCTGGGCTCTTCACAGCACATTCTCTAGCTCAATTATTCACAGTGAATTTTGAATAATAACAGCAAATTCTCTGAGAAAACAGAGTGATTACTGTGTATGTCTCCTCCTCCTGTTAGGAGAAGCACTTGTTACTACAGAGATCGTGGCACATTTCTCCCTGCCAGAGTATGACGTCTGTGGCCTTAGGAATTAGGCAAATATTAGGAAATAAGGAAAGTAACATTAAGTATTGGTAAACATCTGAGAGATATTTATTATAATGTGTGTCAATCATTTGTCATGTGATAGATTTATTTAACACTAACAATAAAGCCAAGCCATATAATTAAATTTACAGGACTTATTTCCACTGTCTTCTGTGGCAACATTTTGTGTAATAACCTCAAACTGTGTGTGTATCTCTGTGTTATAAATAGCAGTTTGATCAAGCTTTTGCTGTCTCGTGCTGATGATGATGTCCTGTACGAGGCAGTGGCACTTCAGCCCCTAATACCTTGTTTACTGGAGAGACTGCTTGTTTGCAAACACACGCAGGCAGTGTCAGAGGGAGCTCCAGCAGCTCCCACAGGACTGCCATCATCTGGGCAGATCCTGTTTAAACTATAACATGCTAGTGGGCTGGACTTGACAAATCAGGTGAACTGGGGAAATCTCTGGCGGGCTGTGTCTGGAATAGGGGCTTATTAAAAAGTGCAATGGGCGCTGTAGGAATAGACCCTCTCCCCTTAGGGTTAGGGACTCCTCCTCTCTAATGAAGCTGGAGGATGAGGCTCGTTATCCACTACTACTTGTTATTCTCCATGTCTCAGTTTTCTCACTTTACACCTTTGCGTTCCCTTCCACTGGCTATAGTGCAGTGACTGAAGTGTGGAACCAATAAGGCAAACCATTTCAGGTCCTCTTTTTTCTTTCAGACTACTCCAGCATTATGGATGTTTCTGAGGGGAGTGATTTACAGAACATGTGGCACTGCAAAAGTTGAGACAAATGGGGGCAGTCAGCTCCTGGTGAATATCTACACCTTGGACAACTGTAGTGCTTGGATGGTGATGATGACAACTGTAATAAAAGTCTAATGGGTCATAAAAGCAATAACAGTGACAATCCCTCAAACACTGTGTGAGTGTTACAAAGTCCTTTGTAATACCTGTCATTAAACATGGACATACACCAGGCTGCAGGATTGTACTGTGTACAACTACAACAAATGTACTGTATACAGTATTTCCACATATAGAGATCTAATATACTGATATTTGTGCTTGTAAGATTTCTAATGCAATGGCTATATGCCGTATATTATAACATGAAACATGTAGAGCATCTAGCTTTTAGTTTCAACATTATTATTATTATTGTTGTTGTCTGTTGTATATGTTAAGCGTCTTGTCCGTTGTGTACTGAGATTTCTCTGGATTCTCTGAAACTATCTAACCCAGCCACCTTCTAATGTGGACTTTAAGTACATTGACCACTAGAGGTTGCCTAATTATAGCACATTACTGTTGGTGGTGTTAAATACCTGCTGGCAGAAATGACAAATGGATTTCTGTTTGTAACGGGAGGACAGTCTCACATTACAATTCATATTAAATATATGGAGAAGGGCCAACATGTGGCCAGTAGTGTATGGAAAACCTAACTGGAAAGCACAAACCCAACTACTGAAGTTTACAGCAATAAGTGAAGAAAATAAATCCACCTGTAAATTTCAAACAATGGGTAGAAGAATTCACCTGTGTGCTACACTCCCAGGTTATTTGAGTTTATATTTTTATTCCCATACACACTCTGCTGAGGTACTGTTGTGTATGTTGCTGTTATGAAAGTTCAAAAGCAATGTTTTTTTTTCCTCTTTCTCCTTTCAAAGTCCACAAACTCAACTTTTCTCCAACCTGTGCAGTGGGTTTGCCCAGACTCTGGGGAGAGGTAGCATGGAGGAGGAACAGGGAACTCTCACTCATCTCCTCACACAAAAACACAGGAAAATACTGACAGGCAACTGGTTCAAAGCTCCCTCTCCTCTCTCCTTTCCTCTGGTGCAGAATTTCAATGCTCTGTTTTTGTTTTTTCACCCACAAAGTTTTTCAATGATTCTCTGTCAACCCCTCACAGCCCCCACCCCCCCAGTCACTGATGAATTGAGATAAACATCAAAATGGTGGCAACACTGTGACCTCAGAATCGCATTGGAAACACAAAGGCATTTCTTTTCATATGTCTTTAAAAACACACTAAACAGGAATTTGGTGAACACAGGGGTATTACATATGCTGTGTCAAACATGATAGGAATTTCCAACTCAGGTAAGATGGCATTCAAAAAGACAACAAAACACTGAAGTACACTGAGAGAACCAGCATTAGTGGTGTGCGACACCGCAAGCTTTGGTATCGATCCGATACCAAGTACACTGTTAGACTTTTCGTCTCCAGTTTACGGTAACATGCTGGCGTCACTGTTGCCAGCGTCATACCGTGACGCTGTGTTATGGTAACTTACCGTTCTGCAGGATGATACGTTTTTTGCTGTTGTGGTATAATACTCTAGGACAAATTACGGTAACGCACTGTAACCTCTTTTACGGCATCTCACTGGCGACAGTGACGCCAGTGAGATGCCGTTATGTCTTTTTGTCGTAAATTACCTCAACAAAGTAGCATTATACCATGAATAAGAAATCGGTATAGTACCGTTTATTCACGCTACTTTACTGTAAGCCCGCTTTAAGGTAATAAACTGCAATATATTTACCAGTAACTTACCTTTTTTAAGCACACTGTAAAAAATGTCCGTAGATCTTACAGTAAAAAACTGTGAAACCATGACAGTAAAAGCCTGTAAATTGGTAAACAGT
>JAUYWH010000015.1:447010-460506 GCA_034779795.1 Ctenopoma multispine | reverse complement strand
CCAGGTGTGTCCCTGAGCCAGACACTCAGCACTAGCTCCCTGTAAGTCGCTTTGGATAAAAGCGTCTGCCAAGTAAAAGTACACTGTCATGTGTTACTGACATGCTGGAAAATGAGAAAAAAAACAACACGGCTGATTCTTCTTCTTAGAGATGGCAACAATGGAGAGCATACAAGTATGGGAACCCTTCGTACAGTTTTGTTTGTAATTTGGCCTCAAATATAAAGACATTAAATTGGTTTACATTTAAGTGAGAGATACTTGAAGAAAGTATTCAGCACAAAGGCCTACTCTCGTAACTACTCTCGCAAAATGTACTCTTAACTGGCAGACGTGGTTGAATACATTAGTAACCAACTGCAGTACTCCGGGCAGCTTCATGGGTACCAAGCACTATCTTTATGTTTGTGGTGTAGCCTAGCCAAAGTGGCTTATATGATAGGAGGCAGATTAAAACAACTTCTCCAGGTTCCAAATAAATTTATTTACAGCTGTGCTTCTGTAATAAATATTTACAAAGAAACAAACAAAAAACAAAATGTCAAATCTGCTTAACTGAAAAAACCCAACTCATCATGACAGAAATTACCAACTTGTGCACACAGCTGCACTTCAATATGTCTCACCCCTTACTGCTCTAAAAGCACTGTTTAAATACCCTAGGTATAACCAACTTATTTACTAAAAAATGTATTTGATACATGATTACTTTTATAAACAAACATTCACAATAACAATAAAATTAATTAAACCCTACATATTGTAAGTCAATTTCATAACCACACCAATTACAGAATTTAAACTTAACACCGATATGAACCTAATTCTCCCCCACACTTGGTCTAACCTCTGAGTTCACTTATGATGTCACTGAACTTACAAAAGAGGAAGTAATTAAGTGTCTCCTCCTTTTGTCTCCTGAACACATGGTAAGTATGACCAACATAACTAGAAACTCTAAACTACAAACATTTAACTTGTAAAAATTACAGCTAAATCAATAAACATTAAACTTAAACAATACTTTCTGTGTTTTACTTTACCCAGAAATGTGATGTAATAATATTGCAAACTAATACTCAACACAAACAAACCCGGGATAGTCTGTGTTTGCACAGTTACAAATTATGACTGGAAATAAAGCTAAATATTTACCAAGCAAGATTAAGAAAATGTAAAATGAACAAAATAACTGGAGACAAATGGCGTGTTCTCACCCACTTTGTCACAATGTTTTAGGCCAAATAAAAAAAAAAAACAAAACTGTACAAATGGATCCCACAGTTGTATGCGCTCAATTGTCATCTCTATGGTAACCAAATGACCTGGAAGTACTTTTACAATAAAAGCCTTTGCAAGATCTCACAAAATATATTTTTTATTTTTTTCAGCGATTCGGGGATTTTTCATTTTCAACTATTATTTTGTAGTTATTATATTATACATCATTATATTATTATTTTGCATCTCTTATGTAACTATTTTTTCCCGCTATGTCCCCTTCCGAGCTCCAGAATATTACAGAAAGGGCCATAGTGGGGGAAAAAAAGTTAAGTGTTATAAAACACACTCATAGTATTCTATTATCAGATTCATGAGGTAATCACCTGTAATCCTTTTTAATTTACAGACTGTCTTGTCAAATGTTAATTTCTTGGCCTCCAGTCACCTGATCTGAATCTAGTTGAGATGGTTTAAGATGAACACTTGGAAGAAAGAAGTCCAGTTGCCATGACTCAATCCTCAGACAACTTTACCTGGATGAGAATCTTCACAGACATATTTTAAGATGAACATTAATAATTATAATAAAAATATTTATGATCTGTGATCTCAGTTTATGCACTATGTAAGTAAAACAGATTATACCATGTTTAATGGGTCATCTGCTTGCTTCAGGCCTGGAGGTATGTGGAATCAATCAGCATGTAGATGATGTTTTCAGATTCTGGCTCAGTTGATGAGTACTACCTTCTTTAATTTACCATCAAAGTGTCGGCAAGATCACTCATTTCCCAAATTAATCATTCATTGGTAACATGTTCAAAAGATTCCAATTAGCTGAAGAGTGGTTCTTCATGATTGTGTTCCCCAAATCCACCCCCTCTCCCATTCAAAGCCTTCAAGGAGAAAGCTCCTATCCCACCCCCATCCTTCTAATTCAGTGTGTGTGCTGCTAGTGAGCTCTATCAAGTGGTATAAATCTTTAATTTTGGAGATCAGCATTAACAGCCGAAACAGTCTCACATCTGGGCTCGCTTTCATCTTCTCGGCTGGAGGAATTCTGGGAAGGGGGGGAAGGGAGGCAGCTCCCATAAGTACACAAAATTAGCTGCTAGATCAGTTGATCTCAGTACATGATCCTTTTCTGTGTGTCCAAGGCTGGTGCCTTTGCGTTAACTTTGTATCCCTCCTGTCTCCACAAAGCAGGGGTGATGAAGGAAGGGGATAAAGCGATGTCTAATCACTTTTGAAAACACTACCCAGAGGTTTAATAGTTTGAACTTCACCAGTCACCTACTAAGTGTCTGCGTTTTACTTTGCGTCATTAAACTGTTTTAGCCTTGTGCACTGCATGTTGTCTTACTTTATCAAAATTCAGTGAGCTTAAATACATAGAGAGGCAGATAGAGAGAAAGATATAGAGAGATAAATACTGGGGGGAGAGTGAAGCAGTGGATATACTTTTGTTTTGATGCGTCCTCTAGTTTGTTAACTGAGATTTAAATCCTTTTTCTATTCTGACTTCTTTTGCAAGTATCAGTTATTCTCCAGGCTGTATGCCTCAGTAACCCTGTATTTCTAAACATTAATCAGTGTAGGCTGTGGAATTAGGTTTGGGTGCTGACTGTTAATGGGGCCTCTGTAAGCTTAAGAGTGACTGCAGTTCTCGTTAGCTGAGCTGGTGCAATTGATTGCAGCAGGTCACTGGGGGTTCCCTACCTGCGGTTGACTTTGTACTTTTGCAAGAGTTGTAAGGGTCTGCTGAACAACAGGGACCACGCACATCTCAAACAAGGTCTATGAAAAGCCTATCAATTAGGCTTTGAAGGTCAAGCAAACTCTTTCCCCTTGTGCTCTCTCTCTGCCTCCCCACTCCTGCCTAGTCTTGAGCCGGCGGTATCTCCTCTCCTCTCTCCAAAATACATCTGAAGACTCCATTCAATTAAATATCTCTCAGCTCCAGCTGCTCCCTAAGTGAAAGGTCAACTAAGTCCAGGAGGCTAAAAGAGAAAGGCTTGCTTTTTCACAGCCCCTCCTCACAACAAAGCCTCCCCAAAGCAGGCGCTTTTGCTGTTAATGATACCCACTGGTCAATCTCTAACTAGCAGTGACAGTTAGCCCCAGAAGCACCACTGCACACCAGAGCCAATCGATCAGGTGGAAAAAAAAACATATAATGATAACCCGCAGACATAATGTCAAGCCCTTGCACTGTCCCTATTGGTTGACATTCAGGTAGATAGTGTGCAGTGAGAGCTGGCTAGACATCAAAAGCAAGGAGCAGCAGTGAACTGTCTTTCTGAGGTGGGTTAACCCTCTCACATGAACTCTAATTATCCACACTGTGGCCTCAGGGAGTCCCAGAGGGAAGAGGATGGCCAGTGAGCCTAACAATACACACACTCAATAACCATCAACAGAAACACAACCTAATTGAGTCAAATTGGACCTCATTACTTAAGCTTTAGTGCAGCCAAGTTGAAAGCGAAGCTAACTGTGTGTAAGGTAAGGGTTGCTTCAAAAATCCATTTCCTAGGACATCTATGGAAAAAGTGACAAATAAATATTACCACTAGAGATATGTTTTAGCCTTTTGATTAAAATATATTTTGTATTGCTGCCAAACCCTTACAGAATCATATTTACTAATCTCTTAAATCATATCACTAAGCTATTAGATATGTTTAAATATTGTCTATCAACTGTGCCTTCAAGGCTTGCTGTTTTTTAGGTTATAAGTTATAATCACTATAGAGAAATATATAGACAGACACGTAGATGATAGAGAAATTACCGTGTTGCATTAGCCCTTACACAAAAAACACTAACATGTAAACACATAAGATAGTATAGAAGACAATAAAAAATTATACACATTAGTGTAAGTCATCTAAATAGACTAGTGTGTGTTTGAGTGCCCTGTGTGTAAGTTAAACATCTGGAAGCCTAAGACTGTAGGTTGTGGAGAGTATGTGAGCTCTTCTCCATGATGTTTGGCAGTTTTTGTAGCATCCTCCTCTCCACAACCAGCTCCAAGGGTTCCATGTAAAGTCCCCAGCACACAACCATCCTTCCTGATCAGTTTGTCGGTGTAACTGGCTCTGATGCTGCTGCCCCAGCAGACAGCAGCAACAGATACTGCACTGGATACAATAATAATAACAA
This sequence comes from Ctenopoma multispine, assembly GCA_034779795.1. Lineage (NCBI taxonomy): Eukaryota > Metazoa > Chordata > Actinopteri > Anabantiformes > Anabantidae > Ctenopoma > Ctenopoma multispine. The sequence goes on along the minus strand of JAUYWH010000015.1, from coordinate 456,117 downwards.
TTGATCCCCTTGGGGAAATTGTTGTTTGGGTGGCGGCTAGACCGCTACTAGTGTAGTGCTACTACAGGGTTTCTGTGTCTTGTCCAAGAACACCTCAGACATGTACCTTGCGGGGTATGAGAATTGAACTGCTCACCTTTGGGTTGGAAGATCATTGTTCTACCCACCAGTGGCTTGCATAAAAAAATTAAAACATAAATAAACTATATATTATACAGACCGTGAGTACTGTGTATAATCTCATTGTCAGCGACACTACATGCTTCATGCGAAAGAGAGCAAGAGCTGCGTTGTGTTGACAGAGGATTATGCTTAAGTTACGTTGCTGTGTTTTGAAGAATGAAGAGTTTTTGGAGTGAAGACTCATACAGTTTATTACCCTCCCCTGCTGCTGAATATTAGTGGCCTCCTAATTAATTAGGTAGCGTTTAACAACATTTAAGTGAATGTGATTGTTTAGTTAGTCTTATAGTTTTACTATGACATAAGCAGTGAGCTGCTTGACTGTATGTTCTTAGCGGAAGGAGAGACAGGTGAAACGTAAATGACTGAAAACACAGTATTTTCACATTATTTTTATATTTTAAAACAGTGTGATGCATGATAATCTTGCTTTGGTTTATACTATATGTGGTTAGAGTGCATCTAAAAACAGACTTGTAAAAGTCCCCCCAAAGAATAATTTCACCAGCTGCCACTGCTACCCACTGAGCTATCATGCCTCACATCTTGTTGCACACATTAAATGACTTGAGCTTCTGCAAGAAGTGCTCTGTCCCTTCATGTATATAGTTTGTGTTGCATTTGCAGTCCAGTATATTTTCAGTGTAAATTGATTACTGTATAATTGTATAACTGTATAATCGTACCCCTCCTCCACTTCCTCTCCCAGAATGGAGTTTTAAAACTATTCTAGTTTATAAGTGATTCCTTGGTCTTACACACATTTAAGGTCAGGCCTCCTCACCAATGCTGATACATCCTAGCACTGCAATTATCTGAAACCTCTGCAGGTGACATGACTCAGTGTTGTACTAAAAGTCAGAGGTATACAGGGTGAAGAGGAAAGGTGAGAGGACAGTCCCCTGTCATGCTCCTGTGCTGCTGACCACCTGCTAAGACACATATCCCAACAGCTATACAAACTGCGGTCTCTCTGTCAGGTAATCAGTAATCTAGCAGGCTACCATCTTCAGGAGCTTCTATCTCAGCAGAACATGCTGGATGTTAAAAGCACTGAAGAAATCAAAAAACATTTTCCTCACAGTGCTACCTGCTTTGTCCAGGTGAGAGAGGGCTTACTGAAGTGGGTAGGTGATGGCATCCTCTACCCCAACTTGGGGCCAATAGGCAACCTGTATATAAACAATTGAATTGCTGTAGAACTGCTATAGAATAAAACTGGCAAAATGTGACATAGATTTTTATTTGCAATTACTGTCTAAGCGAGCACATAGGTCTGCATTTATTAAAGAAACAAAAGTAAAGTTAAGCAATGAATAGTTATTGACAGTTACTCACAGTATCAGACTATGAAGAAATTATCTGGCCACTTCTTTCTGTTGAACTGTGGTGAAACGTTGCTACTGGCTAACAAGCATGCAGCTTCTGTCTGGGTCATAATGCCCCCCTACTACCTACAGCAGCTTAAACAGCCAGTACATTTTATTAAGTAAAGTTGATAAACAAATGATAAACAAACTTATTATTTTTAATTTCAATTCTTAGTCTTGCTTCTATTTGTTAAGTGTCTACCTGTGCTCAGTGATATCTTATGAAATGTATGGATATATAATTTGAAAATATTTTTAGGGGTGCTTAGGATCATTTTAGGGGGGCGGATGCCCACCCAAAATACGCCTAACAACGTCCATGCATCACAGTATAACAAGTCAGTGACAAAGTCAGTGATTGTGAGCCATTTCCACCTGCTTTGGCCAAAACTGTCAGAAACAGACAGAGGCCCGACATCCTCTAGTATGAGATATGCTCACAGCCCAGCTGCTGCCTGTAACTTCATCAAACTTGAGCGGTTTCGTGATCGGTTAGTTATGGTCTGGGGAAGCATATAATAATAGTCAAATTCCAGCCCTTACATTCATGTAAATAAGGTCTATTTGTGCAGCACAGGGTTCCAGCAAGCCATCAAGGTCATTTTTCATAAATCTATATTTTCTGTACCAGAATGTAATACAAAATTAATAATAACTTTGATACTTCCTTGGAATCAAACCACCAACCCAGGGGTTTTGTAGACTACTGTCCTACCAGTGTTGCGTCATCTGTCAAGACGATCAATCGAATAAATGCAAGTGCACATTCCTAATGCATCTCAACATATTTCTACTGTTTATCTTGCTCATCAGATTTCTAACAACTGCAGATGTTGAGAAAGTAATAAAGTAATAAGTTAATACCACTGACCTCAATATAAAATTACATTCTGTTTTACATGATTGATTTAAATGCATTCCATTGTCCAATTCCTCGGTTAATGTAAAAGTGTCCAACGCCATTTCCCCAGTTCCCTTTTCACATTCAAGTCATGGTATCCCATTTTTGGATACGACTGGACAGACGGCCTGACTCCAGTGGCAGATGATTAAGTGCTAGGCTAGGCTGCCCCAAACTCCCATCAATAGCCTGTGGAGTGGTAGCCAAACAGCAGTTAGACAGGATGGCTGTCACTGCTTCACTGATTACAATATCAGACTGCAGGAGGATACAGGGAGAGGCTACAAGACTGGCAGGATCCCTTACACACTCCCTATCTTCTGTGCCTTCTGTACCCTACATGAAAAAGGTCAGACTAAAAGCTATCATATTTCCCATATTATCAATACTATCTACTCTGTTGCCCTGCTTCAATTCTGTCGCCAATGGTATTGTAACCTTGTTCTAAAGTCTCTTTCCTTCTCTACAACTTGATTGCTCTCACTGGAATAAAAAGTAACATTCTGCTACAGGTGAGTACAATATCATGATGTCATATGCAAAGATAACTATTATATCACATTTCCACAGAAGATTCACCACTCAGGTTGACAATAATCACACAGCTCTGATATCTGACATTTTCATTACTGTTTTAATGAATACTCAAAACTGGAGTGTTGCAGTTAGCATAAGTAGAATTACCAGATTGTGGGAAAACCTTAATTTTGGTTTTTTTAAGTCATTTAGAGGTGAACTTGCTGGTGTATTGTTGATCATTGTCCTGCTGCAAAACCCAAGTCAGCAGTGGCTTTTGCCTTGGAACTCTACCATGGACATCATATTTGTCTCTTTCTTATGGTTGAGTCATGAACACTGACCTTAACTGAGACAAGTAGGCCTGCAGTTCTTTAGATGTTCTTCTGGGTTTGTTTGTGAAAATTCTCAGTCATCCAGGTTATGGTTATCCCAGTTCTTCTGGGTTCTTTTGGTTAATTTTTGTAGACTGACCACTCCTGGGAAGGTTCACTACTGTTTCAAGTTTTCTCCATTGGTGGATAATGGTTCTCACCGTGGTTTACTGGAGTCCCAAAGCTTTAGAAATGGCTTTGTAACCTTCTCCAAACTGATAGATGTCAATTGCTTTGTTGTTCATCTGTTCCTGAATTCCTTTAGATTGCAGCATGTTGTCTTCCTTTTTTGGCCTACTTCAATTTTAATATTTGAGTATCTCCTGATTCAACAGGTGTGGGAGTAATCAGTCCTGGGTGTGGCTAGTAAAACTGAACTCAACTGTCCAAAAAATGTGACTAACCACAGTTACTTCATGATTTCACATAGGGCAATGTAGATTTGGTTAGTTTTTCTTACTTAATAAATAAATTCATATCTTAATTAACGGCAAATACAGTGCTGTATCAGTTGACAAGTATAGGCCACAACTGGATGAACCCAAAGTCAGTTTAACCTTGACCTCTCACCTTTGGCCACTAAGATGTAATCAGTTTATCATCGAGTCCAAGTTGACAGTTGTACCAAATTTGGAGGAATTACCTCATATTCACAAGAATTGGGTATCTTTAAGGATAGACAGCTGGACAGATATATGGAAGGGTGCAGAGAGATCACTATCAGGACCACTGGCGATGATAGATTCCATGTATAGCTGTGTTGTCTCTGGTTTTTATGTTTACCTTTAATAAAAACAAAAGGAGTTTAAATCAAACAAAAGCTGAAATTCTAAACTTCCTAATTATCTGGATGGTGCCTGTTGGGTGGCAAGCAGTTATAACAGCTCCTCTCTCCTTGTGTGTTGTTTTGTTATCCAAAAAAACAAAACCAGCTCCATAAACGCATGGTTAAACACACAAGATATAGTATATATGAACATGGCTCAGCAATTGATAAACCTTTTTTGAGATAACCATGACCTGGATGACTGAGGATCTTCACAAATATATTCTTTTGTGGAGTTTTTGTCGTCCGTCTTCCTCCAACTCATTCTTTATGGTTTTCTGAGGTCAGGGGCAGAAGTGAACTGACTGGGAGCTTTCTGATCACCACTTTAAGGTAACCCTAACCCTACTGGTGTCACTGTTGCCAGCGTCATACCTTGACCCCATCTAATGGTAACTTACTATTCTAGAGGATGAATAGTACTGTTTAGTCGTGCTACATCACTCTAAGACTGTTTTCAGGTAATGAACTGCAATATATTTAATATATTTACCAGTCACTTACCCATATTACGTACTGTTGGTGCAAAAAATATTCATCACTGCTAGACGAAACCGTGTTCCTACAGGTGGTCATTTACTGTTTAACACGTCCTTTTTTAACATGATACAGTAAGATAGTGGAGGGTTCCAAATAAAGAAGAAAAAAAACACTACTTATATATATATACTACTACATATATATATATATATATATATATATATATATATATATATATACGTTCATGAAGCAGCTTATCCCACTGATCTGGACTCATTTGGTCAGGGAGCTTTATTTATAATGACTTAATTGCCAAAAGTAGCTATAGATAATAATTTGCCTACCAAGTAGATTGCTCTATAAAAGTCTGAATACTTTCTACCAGTATAACTTTAAACACATTAAAGAAGCTAAATGCTTTCACGGTGAAGCAGCAAAAGAAGTAAAAAGTCATTAATATTAAGGAAGTAAAATAATAAAGTTCTGCTAGAGCAGAGGTCGGCCACCTTCAGCATTGAAAGAGCCATTTAGGTCTGTTTCCCAGCATAAAAAGTCCATCAGGAGCCGCAAAACCAGTTGCTCTTTAAAATGGAGAAAACACTGCATATAAAGTTTCATTACACTAACAGGATGTTGTAGACAAAAATACGTTGTCTGTAAACAAATGATTCATATGTTCAGTATCAACGTATTTGCGACTTGTCAGGGCAGGGCAGGTGACATCGAATCGTACCTTAAACTCCTGTCTAAGAATAAACGTAAGTACAGTAAGATTATAATCCACGCAGGAGGTAATGACACCCGACTACGCCAGTCGGAGGTCACTAAAATTAACGTTGCATCAGTGTGTAACTATGCTAAAATGATGTCGGACTCTGTTATTTTCTCTGGTCCCCTTCATAATCTGATTAGTGATGACATTGTTTAGCCGCATGTCATCATTTAATCGTTGGTTGTCTAGGTGTTGTCCTGATAATAACGTGGGCTACATAGATAATTGGAAAACATTTTGGAGAAAACCTGGGCTGATAAGAAGAGACGGCATCCATCCCACTTTGGACGGTGCAGCTATTATATCTACAAATATGACCGAATTTATTAGACCTCCTAAACCCTGATATCCCGGAGTGGAGCCCAGGATACAGAGTCACAGTCTTACACGCCTCTCTGCAACATCTCTACTGCCGTCACCCCCCCTCAAAACTATCAGCACCCCATAGAGACTGTGTCTGCTGTGGGAAATAATGTTTAATTTGTGTTAATTATGTTAACCTGTTTTGCTAGATGTGTTTCATAGAATACTTAATATTATAATAATAATATTATACTCTTATTCAGCTAAGATGTGTGACATTTATATGAATAATCACGTTTAAGATGTGTGTGAGGAAGAGGTGAAAACTGTCTCTGCATGAAGTGAAGGTCAGGATGACCTGTGTCCTCGGGAAGTTTTCTCTTGTCTTGTTTTTCAGTACCGGGGAGAGACAGGCACAGGAAACAGGAGGATAACACCTGGACAGAGCAGGATAACAACTTTGGACAGCAACAGTCCGGATCCAATAGGAGAGAGACAACTCCTGCACCATCAGCCAATGATTAATGATGATCATATGTCTGTAAAATGTTCTATATACTGGGTCAGCAGACCAGGGTCTCAGTCTTGATGTGCTGAGAGAACTAGCACTAGAACTCCCAGAGAGGGGCCATTTGGCCCGGTTGTTTTTACATAATATCCTTAATCACGTATGAATGGTTGCCTTTGTTCTGTAACTGTAGCAATTACTTGCTACAAGGGTACTAAGGATACCAAGGGTACAATCAGTGTAGAAAAAATTTACTCAAAGATTCCAAAGTTCAAACAGTTTATTTTCTTAAACAAAAACATACAACATAAAAACTACTACCACTAAAGAAAAATATACATCTACATAAATGTGCAACATCTGGTGTTTGTGTGTATGGGAGTGGCCAATATTTTAGCAGTTCATTGGTGTAATCTGTTGGCACATATCTGGCACTGCCACTCAGTCTCCTTTCTGCATTTTCCACATGTGTACTTGTAGCAGTCTACACAACGTAAGGTTGCATGATTTTTCTTGCACTGGAAGGTCACCTGACATTTGGCCCTTTTCCCTGGGTGTGGTGTGGCAGGTTGTTGCAAAAGCAGCTGCTCCTTGTCCACCATCCTTTCTTGCATAAACCGCTTAGCAAGCTCAGTTGCAAGCTGCGCCAGGAAGTCCACCCTTCTCTCCTTTACTCCAGTGCATGCCTGATACAGCACGTGAGCATTCATTGCTGCCATGTCAATCATGTTGTAAAACACAGCAACTGGCCATCGCCGTGTTCCTGCGCGTACGGTGTACTATCGAACCTTCTGGTCCATAATATCCACGCCACACTTCATGGTGTTGTAGTCAGTGATTGTGTTTGGCTTCCTCTTTCGGTTATCCCCAATCTCAACTATGTTGTGCATGGTGCTGAGGATGCAGACGGTCTTCCTCCGCTTGGGCGCATAAACTGTGAGTGTAGTGCCAGTTGTTGAAAGCACCTGATAAGTAAGATAAGAAAAGATAAAACGTTACTGTCAATGCACTTTTACATACAGTATCATAGCATAGTGAAATTGGAGCTCTTGCGCTAGGTGCAAAAAAGAAAAGAAAAAATAACACATCACTATATATAAAAATAGATAAAAAGAACGACAACATACCTGTGTGGTGAATTCATTGCGGTCCGAAGATTGTTTGGCTGATTGTGGAAGGTCGCGGCGAGTCTTGTTTATGGTGCCAACAAGGGTAGTTTTCCGGCTGAGCAGTCGTCCAGCAAGTGACAATGAAGTGAAGTAATTGTCAGTGGTAACAGTTCTGCCCTTGTCCATGAAAGGCTCCATCAGCTTCATGACCACATTCTCGGACAGCCTCTCCCCAGAGGGACGACTGAGGTCCTTGCCAAGATAAGGGATAGCGTTGCACATGTATTTCGACTTCAAGTCACATGCAACCCAGAACTTGAATCCAAACTTGTCTGGTTTTGAGGCAATGTACTGCTGGAAAGGACAGCGAGACTTGGTTGGAAAAAGTTGCTCGTTGACAGTGATGTGCTGGCCCGGGTTGTAAGACTTGATGCAATTAGTAACAAACATTTGCCAAACGTTTGAGACTGCTGCGAACTTGTCCGTCGCTACCCGTTGAGTGCGTGTTTCCTTGTCATCAAAGCGTAGGTGTCTCATGATGTCCTGGAAGCGGTTTCGGGCCATCGTGCTCTTGACGTGCGAGATCCCCAACGTTGCCGACCATGCATCAGCCAGCGACGGAATTCTAATCACCCCCCTCCAGAGAAGGATGAAGATAAACGCCATCAGTTCATAGACAGACATGTCCCAATCTGCTTCCATCCTGTGGCCATGCATAACTGTACACTTTCTTATAGTGTGAAGGATGTCCCAACTCATCAAAAACAAGAGGCTCTGCAAGCGATTTTTCACGGTTCTTCTGACTTCTTCTGTTGGCTCTCCATCACATGTATATGTTTCTAGTTGACCGTGAGGGAGCGGCCTCCCCACTTCTTCTTCAACCCACACTGTGCCATCTTTTGCCATCTCATACTTGGAATCTTTCTGTGTGGTCTGTGGCTCCAGGCGATCTTTCTTCTTTGGAGGAGTTCTACTCTCTAACCCGGAACACATCTCGTCACCTGGAGACATGTCAGACGTCGAACTCTCTTGCAAGTGAATGGATACTTCCCCGCCATCCGAGTCACGAGTCCATTTTTTGCAGCTGAGCCAAAACCTCGGCAGTAGTGTAACCTCTTGGCATCTTTGCGGCTTGTTCGAACCCGTAAGTTCTTGAAGATTGTGACTGCATGTAGTAAACTATCCCTTTTATTCCCAAGTTTAGCTTGTCATCAATTCACAGCCCCGCCCACAGTCAACCATACCACAGCTATTATAGAGGTGCTTTCAGAGGTGGGTAGTAACGAGTTACATTTACTCCGTTACATTTACTTAAGTAACTTTTTGAAAAAAATTTACTACTAAGATTAGTTTTACAGCACCATACTTTTACTTTTACTTGAGTAGATTTGTGAAGAAGAAATGTTACTCTGCTACATTTGATGACACAGCTTGTTACTTTATCATCATTTATCATTTATTCTACCAGAGAGATGCCGTCTAGAGGACAAGAGAACAAATTAAAACCATATAGGACCATATTTAAATCATAACGGGTTAAATATAATCAGAGTTTTCTCTAACTTAACCCCTTTGTTTGCTACTCTTACTTGAGTACAATTTTTGGCTACTCTACCCACCTCTGGGTACTTTAGAGTACACACCTTGGGGGGAAGGGAAGTGACACATTCCAATGAGCCATCCATTTACAAATAGATAGATAGATAGATAGATAGATAGATAGATAGATAGATAGATAGATAGATAGATAGATAGATAGATAGAT
>JAUYWH010000015.1:432676-446910 GCA_034779795.1 Ctenopoma multispine | reverse complement strand
CAGATATCTGAAATGACACTTTTGACTAGGCGGAAAGACATTGCAGATATCTTAATTGTATATCCTGTCTACTTGTTGAATGTTAAAAGGGCTTGCCATAGTATAGAGGCTTTACTCCTTTTGACGGAAGCTGTTAACAATAGTTTTGTTGCCAGTCAAAAATGCTGGACAACAATTGTTGTGCAAACAAAACTATTTAATTGGGATTAGGCATAGAACCATCTGGGTTACATTTAGGAACTGAATAAACATGGTTAGGTTTAGTAAGTAGATACCACATGTGTAAATTGTCTTCTGTCTGTTTCTAGTCTAAAGTTTAGATTTTATATTCTATCTATATATTTTTTGCTTATTCTGTGTGCCTACTTGTTCTTGTCTTGTAAAAGTTGGAGTCCTGTTGTCTTGTCTCTTTATGTACCTGTACAGTATATAGCAGAGATGACAATAAACTTTTACTTTGAAAATTGACATTACCCTTAAACGTTACTGCTTCCTTAATTTCATATGATGTTCATCACAGGGGGCGGCACGGTGGTGTGGTGGTTAGCACAGTCGCCTCACAGTTAGAAGGACCCGGGTTTGATTTCTGGGGTCGGCCGGGTGCCTTTCTGTGTGGAGTTTGCATGTTCTCCCCGTGTCTGCGTGGGTTTCCTCCCACCGTCCAAAGACATGCATGTCAGGTTAATTGAGCGATCTGAAATTGTCCGTAGGTGTGTATGTGAGTGTGCATGGTTGTTTGCCTGTATGTCGGCCCTGCGATGGACTGGTGATCTGTCCGGGGTCCAGCAACGCCCGCAACCTGATCTTGGATAATGGAAGGATGGTTCATCACAGGACTTGCGTCACATGACGCATTATGGTTATGCAAACAATGTGTGGGTTTGGTTAAGTAAAAACATGGTAGGCTTTTTAGCCTTAAAAATGACGTCTTCCTTGTCTAGCTTAGACAAGCATGACGTGTACCAGCCATGTTTGGGAAATTACAAGTAACAATAACATCACTAATAGCGGACTTAAAGTCTGGTCTCCTATGTATCCAGGAGGATAACAATGTCTCTGTCTCTGTCTGTAAATGACATAGGAAACATGTAGTCCACTAGGCACAATTCAGTTTAGCTGAACGTCGGACGGACCAGCAAGCAAAACATTTTTTAGACACACAGTATATAGCACATTTTGCATTAATATGCTGTGGCACAATTTGGAAATTGTGAGCTGGAAATCATACATAGCTCATTCAGAGAGTAGGTATGACATGTACTCAAACTTTGTGTTACAATAAAAGGGTGCCAAGGGCTGGGGATGGGTGGAGAGAAAAAGGGGTGATGAGCACTGTGAAAACTTCTGAGTACAGATGAAAAAAAGATCCTAGAAAATCCTAGATTATTTTACTGTCTTTAGGGTGTAGACTGACAGACCCATGGGAGGGACAGTGAGTTTTATTGGGTGTCTGTAGCTTTTTACTACAGTCCCAAAGCACCACCCAAACTAGCCTCCATTCAAAATAGCATTTTTTCAAGAAAGCTTCCAAGAGAGAGAATAAAACTGCTTACTATACGATTTTCCATTTGAAATGTTCAACCCTGGGTAATGTCAACAGGGATACCAGTTGCCAGGGGAATGGTAGAACTTGCGGTACTGGATGGTTAACGAAAGGTGCACCTGGGGGGGGGGGGGGGGGATTAGCCACTGAGTATGAGATTGTGGAGCATGGTTGTAAATAGCTAGCAATATCTTTTCTGTGTGTACTATATACTGTACCTATTGTTACATGCTATTAAATCATTCACCTCTGTAAAAACCTAATTTGACCTCTAAGTAGTTCTGATTTCACCGAGATGCAAGCTATATTGAAATGCTCATGACTCCTTCTGATAGAATACTACAGTTTGTTATCTGGTCTACTGCAGCACTCATCAGTAGGATTGTCTTTACTGAAAATTACCAGTTATCTCTGCAAAAGTCTGTAGATAGTGATGTGACATTTTAATCGATTCCAATTTTTCAAGTTATTAGGTCAACCTACCTAAAACTTCTGTTTTTGTTGAACCTGTGTAAGACCTCTAGCATAGTTGTTTTTAATATATGTTTTTTTATATGTACCCCTCATTTATAGCAATGAAAGAAGGCTAAATAACATACATACCTCTCAGTGGATCTCAGTCATCCTCTTGGAATTATTCAAGGCAGTGATTCTCAAACTGTGGGGCGCAGAATCATCCCAGGTGGGGCGCAAACTACCTGGGTGTAAAAATCCTGCGTGTCAAACCTGTGTTAGCTTTGTGTATGGAAACGTTCCGTACGTACTTTCACTTCTTCTCTCGTTGTCATTCTGTTTGTGCAGTATTGCTGCAGTGTGAAAATGTAAATATTCAGACATCTCTGATGGAGCACATGAGGACAGCATGTGGAAAACCTCACAGGATAATTTACTGTTACATTCTGACCGATCCTGACTGAGTCAGGACAATTAATGATCATGAATAATTAATGAGGTTATCGTGGTTGCAAAATACAAATGAAATGGAGGTGTTCATATGCTTTTTTTTTTACTGATAAACTCACAGGAATTCCACGTCTATCTGGAATCTACAAGCTAAACTTTATCAGTGAGTCTCCTTCATTCATACGCTGCAGACTCTGCTTTAATCTCTAGTTTTTAACAGATGTGAAATCGTAGAACAAAGTGAATGAGATTGTGGTGATTTTAGAAAATGCTGCTTTTCCAGAGCCACAGAAACGATGTATTTTGTTCTCTGTGGTGGAGAAAGGTTGATGTTCAGATGTTATCCTGTGTGCAGATAAAGTTTTGTTATATTTATATTTTTATGAAGGAGGCTTTGAGGCTTCTTCTTATTTTATGTGAGATGTTAATATTAAAGTCAGACTGTAGAAAGTTGTTGTTGACCACTGATAACAAAAAAATTTACTGATTCAATATAAATCCATATTTTAATTTGCTTAATATCAGTTTGTTTGTCAGTCTTCTGTGAGTGGAAATATTGAAGTAATGATTGGAAAAAAAGACTTCGTGCCCCAGCCAGCGTGTGTTGGTCATCACTCCACAGTCACATCCATAGGCCACTCAAGTTCTTTATATTCTATATTTTTTGTTTATAACATATTTCCCATGACTTTAGATTTTAATGACTTTAATGTTTTATATGTTTTTCTGTCATTGTTGTGTTTGACGTGGGGTGTGAAAATATTTCTCCCTGCCAAGTGGCGAATGATAGAAAAAGTTTGAGAACCACTGATTCAAGGCTACATGAATCATGTGACGTATCGTTTTTGACCCCTCAGTGTCGTAGACCCCCCTGATTGGTGGATAACTGCTCTAACACCAGAGACACAGGCACCCTATAACTAAGCTAGAATTTCTAATTTGTTTTCCAGGAAGACAACAACCCTAAATAGACAAATGATCTTAAAACAACTATGGTAAGGTTCATGTGTGGTCATGAACCCCATGGTAACTAGAAGAGCTTTAAGACTTCAAGCGGGTGAAAAATTACTTTTTACTTTTATTTACACTATATGTTGTATTGTAGGTTTTCAGCAAATTAAACATTTCCATGCATTAATTTCATACATATTAAGTAAAACTTAATATTTGGTTTTAACTGCCTTACATGAAGTCTATGATTCCTTTATATTGTAGTACCTGTAGATCTGGAGGTAGAGAAGGTTGTCCACCAACCGCAGAATTGGTGTTTTAATCCCCAGCTCCTTCCCGTGTTGAAGTATCCCTCAGCAGATACGGAACTCCGGATTTCTTTGGATTAAAGTGTCTGCCAAAAACGTTAAATGCCAACATAAATTTTTTTCATCTCGGCCTGTCAGTAACACAGATGACGAACGAGAGTGTGTATGTGCAGCTGTGCTGTCATCAGTCACTGGCCTTTTTTCTTTTTTTTCCTCTTAGGATTTTTACTTTTAAATTACAATCACGACAGACAAGACCAAAAAAGAAAAAGAAAAAAAAAAAAAAAAAACTATAAATCACAGTGAATAATAAATATTAAATGCTATTGAACAGCTCACAGTACTAACATTACAAGATATGTTTAGAAGCAGCAGCCGATCAAGACAGTGTGTGTGTGAGTACCTGTTTGTACAATTATGTGAGCAATTGTGTGTACACCTGTGTGCACACCCGTGTGTGAGCGCACTTGTGTTCATAAGGTTTCTCCATGTAAATGTCTAATAGTGTGTGTGGGGAACCACAGCCCTGCCCACCAGGACACGAATCAGATGTAGAGTAGACCCAGGCCCTAGACATCCAGAGGCCCCCCAAAGCACAGGAGTCCCAGGACGACCGCCGCAGGAATAATTGCGGCCCCCACTCAGACAAGAGCAGAGGAGAGCCCTGGAGGGGGGTCATCCGGCAGCCACAGTGAAGAAGCCCCAGGGGCCACGGCAGCGAGGCCGCATGCTCCTGAGATGTTCTGAGTGAGGTGGAGTCTAAGACCTGACCTGATACATAGACAAACAGGCACACACATATGCAAGCATGTGTCCCCACCCTCATGCACACATATACAAATACTCACACACTTGCCCAACATGGAGACACAGAAATGAACGCTGTAAACACACTCACACTCCCCATATATACACTCTATACTCCCAGATCCAGGCAATACTACCCCAAGAGAGGCAATCTGCCCCCAGGCTCCAGAGATTGTCTCCTTTTACTGTGGAGTGGAGACAAGAAGACCACCCCGGTCCCCCCACCACCCTCTGCCAGATGACAGTGTCAGCTCGGCCACTCCCAAGAACCCTCAATCTCTATGTACAACCTAAAATTGAGAAGTGGGCACAGGCACTAGAGTTAAGGCTGAATGAACAGACCGCCCACTTGTCGCCATTCAGTGTGCCAACCCCCAAGGCCCTATATGCATGTGTGATGAGAGAGTAATTAATGACATGGATTGAGATAAGGGTGACCCCGAGGGGACAGAAGAGGAATACCTTCCCTGCACCCCAGCGACGCACTTGCATCCACCGGACTCCATCGCAGAGGAAAAACTACACCCACCGCAACATTCAGCTCCCAGACTACATAAGACAATAGAAACCCAGGTTAAGGTCATCATCCACCTCTGTTGGATCCACCCTGAGTGGACACCTCTAAAGCAGGGACTACCTACTTTTTACTATAGATTTAACTTGTTGATATTCCTAAAATCTATTCTTGTTAATCCCATATAGTTTAACTAATCTGTCATATGGAATAATGTCTATTCCTTCAAATATATGTTCCAAATATTTTATACCTTTTCAACTCCAATCTAGGACGTTTATAATATTGTTTTGTAGTACTTCAGGGTCGTTCCAGATGGGTGTACGTTTGCATGGGATTAATGAAAACTCAGTGCTGTCAGAGAAGAACTGATACTTAAAACATACCTGTCATTTGATGCTTGAGCTAATGAACGGTAGGTCCAAAATCTCCATGTTATTGCATAGTGTCTGTTCTACATCTAGCCAAGGGTCATGTATGCTGGAGAAAAAGTAACACGTCATCCGCATAAAGACTTATCGTCTACATTCTTGCATTTAATGCCTTTAATCACTATTGCCAGCCTAATTGCTGCCGCTAGTCGTTCAATAAAAATTACAAACAGTGAGGGATAGAGTTGGCATCCTTGCCGGTGCCCCTCTTGAGACAGGAGGATGTTTAGTCATTTGTCTTAACACATGCTGTTGGGGAACTATAAAATATTTTTAACCATTTTATGAAAGTTTCAAAAACCAAATTTGTGTAAAGTTGCAAATAAAAATGTCAAGTTAACTCTATCAACTCTACCTTTTAATAAGGTGCGGTCTTTATTTTATTTTTTATTTTTTTTAGGGAGGCTTCTCCCTTAAGTAAAGGTCTGCTTTGACAGTGAGATCACCATTTTGGATTTACCCAATGTTTAAACGAAAATGTTTAATAATACAGGGGGAAAAAAACCCCCAAAAAAACCCCCACAAATCTTTTGGTATAAATGACATCAATCCACTGTGTGACCAATAAAAGGTTTTTGCTCAGATAATTTAGGGGATCGCTTTTATTTTGTAATTTTCTATTAAAACTGAAGTATTATTTTGAAAGGATGGAACTAGACGCTAAAACGTAAACAAGGGAGAAACGGCAAAGGAGATAAAAACAAGGTGTTAACTTAGACAAACTGCTTATATTTAACTCGTTATGATTTAAATATGGTTCTACATGGTTTTAATTTGTTCTCTAGACGGCATCTCTCTGGTAGAATAAATGGTAAAAGTAACGAGTGGAGTGTCGTCAAATGTAGCAGAGTAAGAGTCGAGTGTTTTCGTCACAAATCTACTCAAGTAAAAGTAAAAAGTATGGTACAATAAAACTACTCTTAGAAGTATTTTTTTTCAAAAAGTTACTTAAGTAAATGTAAAGGAGTAAATTTAATGGGTTACTACCCACCTCTGGTTTCTACTGATGAGTCTTCATTTAACGGTGGCCTGCAATACCTTCTGTGCAGGTTTTCTGTGATGAAAGCTCCATAGACAGCTCTATTGTCTTTATGATTTATCCATTATAATAACAAATGGAGTCTTAACAGATAAAACCCAAAACCAATCAGTCATTTAGAGCTATTTATTGTTTGATTGTTCCATTACTTTTTCTCATTTGGACTTTGAGTGATCCGATACAAAATGTAAAACAAAAGTTCAAAATGTTTGCCATGTATTCATCTTCATCTAAACTAAAATGTTTTAATAGGAACTGAACACTCAAAAGATTAATGCTGCTCTAGTAAAAGGGGAAGTTATTTAAGTTATCATAAAAGCTCACCGTTTTAAACAATATCCTCTCCTCCACTCATATCGACTGGAATTACATACATATCTGCTATTGTAACTGCCTGCTGTTTAGATGGCTTTTAATGGTGAAAAATTGCCCCGACTCATGGCTTCAAAAATGCTACTAAAATTAAATAATTTTTTTTTTTTTTTTTTTTTTAAATTGTAAATGTAAAATCAGAATGTATTAGATGTGACCTACAGGCTTTTGGTGGCAGCTTCCATTCAAAATGACTGTGCATTTAGACACCTTGGGTTTAGAAAAGTTAATTAACCTCTGGTGGTAAACCTTTTTTTTTGCACAACTTGCTCTGTGTCCTGATTAACCCACGCCCTAGCCTCTTAACCTCTTCCTTTATTACAAACATAAAACCCATTAAAACTTCCTATTGCTCCCCCCCATATATACACACCTTTACATGTTTTGCACTGATTTGTAAAATTTTTCACATACATATTGCAATTTTGTAAGTACATAGCAACATGGTTGCAACTAGGTAGAAAGAAATCTAATGGGCGCTGACATATTTTTTGTTATTTAAACAAGATATGAATAAAACATATTAAAGGGGTTTAAAATTCTGCACTGAGGCATGTGGGAAATTACATTTACTCTCTAGTAGAAAAGGTGCTTTCGTAGCCCTGTTCTACCTTCTCATCAGTTTAGGGTTTATCATGTTTTGAAATTATTTTCAGGAATCTTGAGTTCAAAGCTAAATAATGCAAATTAAGGAAGAAAAAGGGTCATAGTGTTGCGAGGCCTTTCTGAGCTAAAGCACTCAAATGCCTGTGACGCGAACTGAAGGTTTAAAATGAAGAAGATTTATTGCTTTTATTGTAACATGAGGCGAAATAGCAGCTCGTGCCGGAACAGGAGGGGTCTTCAGATGAGTCTGAACACAAACCAGAGTTAGCAACCAGGCAGAAAAAGGTTGAGTATAATGGAGTAATTATGGTGGGCAGAGTACCCACTGATGAGGAGAAAAAGTAGTGAGTTGAAGAGCCGAAAGGGAGCCAGGTGAGTGGGGAATCGGATCCAGGAAGACCAGGAAGTGAGGTGAGTGAGGGCTGCTGGGTAGTGTAGTACTGGGAGCATGTGGTTAAGGTAGGTATGCGAGGAGGCTGACACAGAGCAGCTGAACTGAATTGGAAAATAGAGAGAGGCTGAGAACACAAGGGCAGGTTGCAGGTTGAAGGTTGAAAACAAACCGTCAGAACCATGAGTTCATAGACAGTCCAAAACACAACCACAAGCCGAGGTCCAGAAAGAAATCCATGATCCAAAATCTAGGTCCAGAAAACAGGAGTTAACCAAGTTTAAACAGAGTACTCACAACAAGGACCTGAGGCAGAATCAGGGTTAGGGTTTCAGGCAGAGTTGATTACACAAGGTCCAGTCAAAGAAGTACTGAAGATCAAGAAGACAGAATGGAGATGGCAGACTTGCTTATAAAAGTAGGGGGACAGGTGTGTTTAGTTAGACTGATTGCAGGTCTAACTAAAAACATTGTGAAGCAGCAGGAGAGCAGAGTGAGGGTAGAGCAAAGACAGGAAATTACCATATAAGGCACGGAACAGTGAGCAGAGCCGGAGACCGTGACAAGTGGTGTACAAAATTTTGCACTGGAAAATATAATATAATATTTTTAAAACATGTTTAAATGATGTGTTTTATGACATTTCAAGTGGTTTATCACTGTTGGTTGCCTGCTATGACACAGACCAGTGTCTGTAATTGACCAACTGCAAGAAGAAGATGTGTAAAAGTTACAGCATAGTAGGTACATTTTCCAAAATATCCTTCCTGGACTGAAGTAATTGCACATCTCTGACAGTCCCTCTAACAGTAAACCTCTAAAATTAAGTGATTGACATAAGTGACACCATATATGGTCAACAGCTGAATGGAACAGTGCCCTAATAATCCTGGTAGGTGTATGGTGGATGTGGTGCACTCCTAAAACAGTTCACAAAGCACCAGATGCTACACAGTTCTCTAGAAACAAGTGTAACGTGAGGGTTTGATGTGTGGTGGTTGAATCACTCTTCTAGGGATAATGAGCAGGATGGAGACAGATATCTTTTTCAGCAGTTCTTTACTGATATTTCCACTTCATGAACTTCACAACAACCCCTTGCTTCCTTGTTCCGAATTCTCATGTGACAATATCAACCAATGAGGAACCAGAAACACTTAGACTATGGTAAATGTATGGAAACGCAACATAGATTCTGTAAATTATTTAAAAGTCTTAAAGTTATTAATGAAATTATTTATATGTAGAAATATGTAAATTATCAGTGGTGTCAATGTACATATTGTAAATATGTAAATAGCTGAATTGTTAATATTGTACTAAATTCAGATTTTAGTAATTGAACAAAAACACATGAATTTACAAAAATTCTCATCTAAACCTTACATTTCTTCTTCCTCTCTCAAAAGAAACATTCTTGTTTCACAGAATAGGAAACAAACAACTAAATCAATGAGACCAAAGCAACAATCTCATTTAAGAACGTAGTCCTTAAGGTGTCTCGGAGGCCTGACTTGACGCCTGCTGAGACGCAATGAAGAATCATGGCCAGGACCAGGAGCAGCAGAGGTGACTGTATGGGATTGACTAACTGTGCCAGCAGGGGAGAAACCAAACACAGAAACTGGAGAGGTTGATAAGGGAGAGTGAGGTCAGGGCTTTGGAAGGGGCTGAGGTTTGCTGCACCAAGGGGCAGGAGTACTGCTGGGCCAGTTAGGGTGTAGTTCGTGGTTGCTGCAGGCTTTGATGATTTGAAGGGCAAAGCACCTGACAATGCAGTCAAGCAAGGGAGTTGGTGATCCACAGAGGAGTAAGCAACAGGAATGTAATGTCCATTATCTGGCACAGGAGCATTGTAGGGTGTAAGATGATTGTAGTGTACAATCAGGAAATTATCAGACTGATCAAGCAGGTAACAAATCACACTTGTGTGTCACACCAGGACAATCCACATCAGATCCAAGGCATTCCAATATTTCAAAGGGGCCTTTCCAGTGAGGAGAAAGTTTATGGTTAGGTGTGGGACTCATCCTGGCATCACATGGAGTACACTGCTTGCAATGGCCAGTAACAGAGTTAAGTTGGTGTACCATTGACTTGGAGAGAGGGTCAAAAACTTTGCGACAGAGCAAACCATCGTGGAAGGTAAGTCTGTGATATTCATGCCAAAATACTTTTTCTGTAGGGGTGCATTTTTTTCATATGCCACTATGGTGCTTTCTGACCTCTAGTTTTCCAGCCAATGACCTCTGACAGTATGGGATCTCTTTGCTGTTCCTTTTTCAAATCCTCAACAGGGAGGTGAACTGTAGAAGTGGAGGAGACAGTTTAAAGTCAGGGTTTTAAGCCCGAGAGGTAGTGTTTTTGAAGGAGAGTGGTTTTGGATCTGTACTGCAGGGGTTGTGACGAAGAGAATGACGAAGAACATGTGGGCTTTTGGTCAGGGTCTGAACTGACAGCAACTGTGCAGGTACTCTTCTATAGAGTTAATGTCAGTAGGACGACAATGCATCTGCATTAAGGTGACTGTGTCCATGTTTGTGAATTACAGTTCACTCAAAAGGATCAAGTTCAAAAGCCTATCGTGCACGATGACCAGTTCTGTCATTGTCAAAGGGGATTTTCCTGAGATTCAGAAGAGGTTTGTGGTCTGTAATGATAACAAAAGGCTCTCTCTGCTTTTGCAAGGACATGGCTTACATATGCAAACACTTTCTCCTATTGTCAATGCTTTTGAGCTAACACAGCACCAATGGCAGAACATGACGCACCAGTGTACAGGGAGAATGGCAATGTGAAATAAGGGAAGGCAACTATTGGGGGATTTGAGAGTGCATGTTCGAGGTAGGTGAATGCATCCTGAAAATGAGAAGTCCATTGAAATGACACATTTTTCTCTGTGAGTGCATATAGTGTAACTTTGTGGTGTGCAAAGTTTTTTAGTTAACTTAATGGTAATATAATGGCAATATGAACGAAGTCCTAGAAAGGCTCGTACTTCTGTTACTGAACGTGGAAAAGTCCAGTCTTGAACATTTTTTACATTCTATGGGTCTAGCTGAATTCTGTGTTAGAATAACAACATAGCCCAAAAAATTTACCTGATCTTTGTCAAAACAGCATTTTGAGGGGTTTAGCTTCAGACCACTTGACTGAAATCTGGAAAGAATGTCTTCCAAGTGTTGGAGATGTTCACTGAAGGCTGTAAATGAGGACGTCTTCCAAATACACCAAGCAGGTCTTCCATTGGAGGCCATGAAGAACTATCTCCATTAGGCACTGACATGTGGCTGGAGCATTTGTGGGCCCCATTGGCATAACTTTAAAGTGATTAAGTCAGTTGCCTGTAGTGAATGCTGTTTTTTCACGATAGCTCTCTTCCAGCTCAACTTGCCAGTGGCCATGCTGAAGATCCATGGTGGAAAACATAGCAGAGCCTCCAGTGCTTTGTTGATCCTGGGAAGAGGATGAATCTTTAACTGTCACAGCACTGAGTTTCCTATAGTCCAAGCATAAACGCATTGTGCCATTTTCTTGCGCACCAAAATGATTGGTGCAGCCCAGGGACTATAGCATCTGCTTTTCACAGATTCTCAACTTAAGTCTGTATTTCAGCTCTCTGTTCTGGTGTCGCTCTATAGGTTCTCTGTTTAATAGGTGTGGCATCACCAGTGCGAATATGATGCTTGATTATCCATGTGCAACCCCTGTCCTCCGAGTGTTTAGTGATCTAAACCTCTAAACCTTACATAAGTTCACTTCGACTAAACAATAAAACAACAGAAATACTAAAAATAAGAAGAGGTAAAGAATGTAATGTAAAAACTGTTGTCCAAGATTCCCAGGTGGTGGTTGGATTCCAGGTTCCCCTGGATTCCTGGTTACATATCAAAGTGTCCTTGGACAAGACACTGTCCAAGGACATGTTATATTTTTATCATTATTACGGCTAATATAGCCACTGTATATGTGACACACATAGCAAAGCAAATTATAATTTTAGTTTTAAAAAAAAAAGAAGCAAGTTAATTTCCGACCCTGTGCTTAGGAGAACTATAGTGTCCACTGAGGTTAGCTGGTTTGTGAAAATTGCAGATTAGTTTTGAACAGTACAATCCAACATAAAACACATTAATCTAATACTAAAACCAGTAAAACAATATGTGTCTTTAATGAAGCTCACAGAGTTTCCTCCTTTTTAATTATATTGATCCTATTAACCTGTATTAAACTGTAATAAAGTGCTACCTTGCAGCCTATTGTGTCAGCCATGCCCTTTGTTTCCACATGAAACTAAAGTAGTAGTAGATGTAACTGAACATTACTGGTATTATCTTTAAGATAATTTCACAGATTCAGGTCATTTTTTTAAATCAAATAAATGGTATTTAAATGTTAAACAAGCTAATTTAAATGGCAGTAGTCTGACAAAATGTGACAGATGTGCAGCAAATACCATTTCCAACATTACATTACATTAAACATGAAAAATTTACCTTCCAGTCACTCTAACACTGTATTTTGTTAACTCTCTTTCTGCCTCTTTTCAGTCATGTTATCCCCTCTTTATTTTCAGGTTGGTTTGAGTCATCCCTTTAATTTACTTTCCCACCAGTGTCCCTCCTATCTCTACCCTTTTGTTGATTTTAAAGCTATAATTGACATTTGATAAAAAAAAAGACACTAAAGAAGATTTCTGTGCACATTTGCTGAGACCTGTATCACGTCTCTTTGTCTGGATTTTGCACTTGCTGACACCTGTGACACCATGCGAGGTTAAATAGATTAATGTTGACCTTTACATTTTTGCAAATCTACACTAAAGCAGCCAGTAGAACACACAGATTTTTTTCTGTTTTTAATCTCTGTTAAAATTCTAGAAGAGATAGGGAGGAGAATATCAAAACAAAAGCTGTCCAACAAAAGGGTGTGGGCTGATGGGATGAAATCGGAGGAGGGGCACTGTGAGGGGGAAGGGGTATTAAGTCATCAGATTTACTTTTATCTTGATTGCATTATGGAAGTCTTGCATAATTAATGGAGGTAGCTTATTAGGAAAAGATGATTAGGCAAATTACACAGGTGTCGAATGCATTTTTCATGATGAAATTTGCAAGGACAATCATGGCTTTCCATCTGTTCTGCTACTATCAGAATGTCACTTCAGGGAAAATTAATATGACACAATAAAACACAAATTGCAGGCTAGTAAAAAGAAAAATATAAACAAAGACTTAAGAGCTATGGTGAAATAAACAGGAAAAAGCCTATTCATTTTGTGGACTGTGTATGGACATTTTATTTTGTGAATGAACTGTGCAAAGTAACGACTTTGTCCTTTGCCATTATATAAGTCTCAGCTCCTATGGTTTCACTATACAGAGGTCATTACTGTAGGTAGAATTAAGAGTCACCTTTCATTTTGTAGAAAGCTGACAAAGCCCAGTATTAAACACTGGCGCTGTTTATTACCTCCCAAAGCACAGCCCTCCCTGCTTTCTGCTTTTGTATTGAATGCAATTCTGTTAAATGCTTAAATTATTCTGATGCTGAGACATTCACTTTTACCGAGTTTCAAACACCTTTCTTATAAGTAGCCATCAAATTAATAACTCTGACCAATATGATTCAGCTAATATTTAAATTTGGATACATTCTAAATTGTTTCCCACACATTCATAAACATAATTTCAATCCAATGAGGCTTGACTGTTGAATTAAATTTTGCAAAGCATTTTCACTTGAGGCAATGGGACAAATGTAAACTGGTGATTATAGCAACCAGAGAAAAGTTAGAAACGACACTGAGAAACTGGGAAAGAACATGGGAAAGAACACGGCTAAGACTATTCTCACCTTTCTTTCCAATGATCAAACCTTATCAGCTCTTGCATTATTGGAAGGAAAACTCTTTTTGACTGTGACCACCATGTCTTTTCTTGGTGTGGTCCTATCCTTCTTGCCTTTACTGAAGTTCCCCAGAGTACTTCAGTGCTCCCTCAGATCATTAGGCTCTCAGGCAGTTGGGTTTTCACCTTTCTCACCTATGAACCTTCTTCAAATTCTATCCTCCCACAAGCAAATCAGCTATGCTGTTTGTGCTCCTTTCATCTCAGTCTGTTCTACGGCTGCTGGATGTTGAGTTGGTAATTTGTCTGTCAACTAAATAAACAGCAAGGTTTTTTTTTAGCTTTATTGGTCAGGGAAAGCTCAAGCATTAATGACACAAAATACTTTCCTTTCTATGTTTCCTGCCATTTCTGTCCCCTCACTCTTCTCTTCCCTTTGCCACTCTCCATCCATCCATCCATTATCAACCGCTTATCCGAAGTCGGGTCGCGGGGGCAGCAGCCTAAGCAGGGAAGCCCA
>JAUYWH010000015.1:414087-427775 GCA_034779795.1 Ctenopoma multispine | reverse complement strand
AATGAGCCATTTTAATCTAGATTAATCTAGATTAATTCCAAGATTACAGTGAGATTAATCTAGATTAAAAAAAATTATCTATGCCCACCACTAATATATATATATGAATATATATTTATATATTAGTGGTGGGCATAGATTAATTTATATATTCTGTTGAGAGAAGTGCCAAATGTTTGAGTTTGTCTTAGCCCATGATATGTCAGCTGTAAAATCAGATTTTGCCAGCAAGCTAGCTAAACCCCCTTGCACACTCATATACACAAATGCACTTCCCCTCAACACCTTTCCATTTCATTTTCTGCAAAGCATGAAATTAAAGCTATTTATAACCTGGCTGATAATTACATTATACCATCATGATTAGGTTTCTGTTTTTTATTATACAATGTCACAGATTTAATTAAACCATCTCTGGCAGCCTGCTTGGCCAGCCATGCTGTTTATTCACATCTAACATGCTTCAAAACAAACTCAAGACCAACATGTCTTTCTGATCATACTGCCTGCTGGTTGACAGCACCACTGCTGCTGCATCGATCCCTGATTACACTGGTAATCTGTATAATTTGACTTGGACATATCCCCATTTGATTGTGAGCTTTAAGGGTAGATTCAATGAAGTCGGACAGAGACAGATCATGTCATCTCCAAAATGCCTCAGTGTCTGTTTAATGGCTAATTACATTACCAAAGCAAAACTGCGGCAGGTGGTAGTCCTCTGTCACCTTGGAGGAATAAATGATTAAATTATGAACGAAAAGTTCCCGGAGGGAAGAAAAATAAAGTTGAAATCTAATGTTAGCAGTGATTTTTGAAAAAAAAAGTGTAAAAATGTACCCTCTAGGTATTGTGCACTGAGACCTAACTTAGGGGTAAGAAAGAATAATTTGGTGAATTATTTAGCAGTGATATATCCTCAATAATAAATCAGCAATAAATAAAATATAAAACCTTGTCTTGAATAAGGTGTGTATATTCCCTTCCCCTGACGCGGACATATACCTTTGATTCATGTATGTGTTTGTGCGGTCTTCCTTCCTCCTCATATTCAACATTTCCACTTTATGTAACAGACTTGAAAAGGTCTGGTTCTTGGCTGGAGGGGTGTTGTACAGAAAGGAGCCAGTGGAACGCCTTGCCTGTGGCACTGGCTCAGGGCATAGTTAGAAGCCAAGACCACACTAGATGCTCATTTATGTTTTATTGTAGAGTGGAAGACTATGAGTGTAAATGTGTCCCACTTGTGTGAATTGTGGACATAGCAACAGAAAATTGTGGAGACCAGTAATTAATACCTTGTGGATAGTTCTCGTTTTCTCTCTGTTGATTGATTAAATCATGCAAAACACTCCTAATTATAAAACTCCCCACAGGATGATTTGTGTCTCAGAGCTGACTGCAAAATATCATGGATGAGTGTTTGTGGAAACAGCACTGACTCACAACTCTGCTTGAGACAGATGGGAATGAACTTTGTATGCAGCTACTCTTCCAAATAAGCCGCCAGCCAGGCCCTCTAAACCAGTGTTTAAGTCATTTATCATTGTGCTGATATTGGCCTTTCAGCAAAACACATGTAGTGGCTGGTCAGCGTGGCCCGCTGGAATTGGTGTGACAAAGGCTAGGATATGACTTCACTTAACAGCTTCAGAGGTGTCAGTATGTAAAAACTATAATACAGCAGATCTCAAAGATCAAACATCAACAGTGAGCTGGATCTAGGGTCATGTTGACATTGGCAGCTAAGTTTAATTATTTTTAATAATATATGAATATCCACATATATTATCTAAAATATTTTTTTAGAGGAAGACTGAAAGGTCAATATAATAATAGGTACTTTATTGATCCCCTTGGAGAAATTGTTGTTTGTACAGCTGCTAGACCTGTGTCAGCACTACTACAGGGTTTTGGTATCTTGTCCAAGGACACCTTCACATGTAACTTGCCAGGACTGAGAATTGAACCGCTCACGCTGGGGTTGGAAGACGACTGCTCTACCCACTGAGCTATTATGGCGCGCCTAATATGCAAGGAGAAGAAATAATAAAGGTAGATGAGTTCAAATATTTGGGGTCAACCATACAAAGCAATAGACAGTACACAAGAGAGGTGAAGAAGAGAGTGCAGACAGGGTGGAATGGGTGGAGACGAGTGTCAAGGGCCATGTGTGACAGAAGGATAAAAGCAACAAAGCAGTTGTGAGACCTGTCATGACATATGGTTTGGAGACAGTGGCATTAACAAAGAGATAGAAGGAGGTTGGAGGTGGCAGAGACGAAGATGTTAAATTTTTCATTGGAAGTGACTAGGATGGAAAGAATTAAAAATTAGTACATCTCCAAACAGCTCATGTTGAGCAGTTTGGAGATAAATTCAGGAATGAATACAGTATGTTGTTTTGTGCTACAAAGTTATCATACAAAATTCAGGAACTAAATATTACAGCATATATTCAGATACTCACATCACATACTGAAAACATCAGACCCATGTTATCCATATCATGACATGGATACCATGTCTGTATCAGTGTATCCAATGTTTTGTGGACAACTAAAACTAAATCAAAAAGAAAAAATTTATTTTGTCCAGAGGCATAGTGATTTCTGATCTGACTGTCTCCACCATCTCATCAGCTATGTCAGTATGTATGTGTTTTTAATTTTAAGCATTATTAACCTGCTCCCTGAATAGTAGTGCACATCTCTACCTCTCAATATATCAGTCCTGTAACTTAAATCTCTCTAGTGATTAAGAGATCAATTGCCATCAGTTCAACTTCAACTATATTTATATAGTACAAAATTATCACAACATAAGTCATCCCAAGGGTCTTTACAGTGTAAGGTTTATATATTTTATATATAAATATACAGAATATTTGTAGAAAACCCAACAGTCCCACTTGAGCAAAGCACTAG
Organism: Ctenopoma multispine; assembly: GCA_034779795.1. Lineage (NCBI taxonomy): Eukaryota > Metazoa > Chordata > Actinopteri > Anabantiformes > Anabantidae > Ctenopoma > Ctenopoma multispine. Next base: position 424,848 of record JAUYWH010000015.1, on the reverse strand, counting down.
GCACCGATAGAGAGGAAAAACCTCCAGCAGAATCAGGCTCAGGGTGGGCGGTCGTCTACCTCGACTGGTTTGGGTGAGTGGACAGAGGAGAGAAAGGAACAGCAGATCGAAACAACAACAAGGAGCAGCAGACAAGGCACTGGGCAGGTTGGCAGGACCAGTAACTACAGCTCCATGGTCGAGGACAGCTGCAGGAAGATACAGAGAGAGAGGAAGAAGCACGACTAGGATAGAGAGAAGACACAAAGTTGATAACATGCAATGATGTTATAAAGTGGACAGAGAGAGAAAAGGAGGAGAGAAGCTCAGTGTATTGTGGGAGGTCCCCCAGCAGACTCAGCATCACTTTCAGACAGGATATTTCTTATATTCTTAAGGTGGGAGAAGGTTGTGCTAGATATTTGTTTTATTTAGGCATTAAAGTAGATATCCTGGTCAAAGATAACTCAAAGATTCTTCGCAATAGCACTTGAGGCTATAATTATATCATCTAGGGTAGCAATATGACTGATACTGTATGTCGCTGTGGTTTTGAGGCCCACATAGAATAACCTCTGTAGTGTCTGTATTTAGGAGTAGAAAATTACAGGTAATTCAAGCCTTTATGTATTTTGAACAAGTTGGAGGCTTGATTAGTTTGATCTGGTTTCATAGATAATAGGATAGGATACAGCTGGGTGTCATCCACATAGCAATGGCAATTTATTAAGTGTTTCCTTTTACCATTGAGTAAGAAAAAAGCCCAGAACCCTGTGGAACTCCATAACTTACCTTTGTGTGCACGGAGGACTTACCATCAACATAAACAAATTGGGATCTACCTGATAGATATGAATTAAACCAGCTTAGTGCAATTACTTTAATCCCAATGACATGTTCCAGTCTGTGCAATAAAATAGTTCGATCAGTTAACCCTAACTCTCTCAACTGTGTTATTTCTCAGAGTTTGTGACAGGTTGATATTGCAAATCTCAGGGTCATGTTTGATCCTGTTCTCTCCATTGGCTCCCTGTTAAAGTTCAGATTTTGAGTTGTTTAAGATAAGATAAAATAACAGTTTATATTGATCCCCAAAAGAGAAATTCACTTGTCACAGCAGCTGAGTTGATCAGTACTGTAATAGTAAAAATAATAATTACTAGAGAGGTGAGATACAGTAGATTCCAAAGTTTGTGAATTCATGAGAGGCAATAACAGAACTGAACTGACAGGTGCCATTGCGCTAGAAATCAGGCAGATCAGATCAGTCAGAACTTATCCAGGTCACTAGAGTTTGTTGGAAGCGATGGTGTCTGAGAAGTCTGATGGTAGCAGGGCCTTGTTTGGCTTTTCATCCTCACCAGCAAAAAACTGTACAGTGTACATTGAATCAGAGATCCTTCAGCCATGTCTGTTCTGGTCTGTGACCAACGCAGATGACTTGTTCCATTTCTTTCAGCACTTCTCCTTGCTCCACAAGTCCGCCTCCACAGCCAATGGTGGATTTCAGGTCTTTTGGGGGATTCCAGGTCTTCCTCCTGAATCCAGACCTGTGTGTTGCAGGACTAATAGCTAGAAGCTAATAGCAAGCTAGCCTTTTCAATATTTAAAAACAATGCTGTATCCATCGTAACATTTTGCCTTCAGACAAAGTCACCACAAATCCTCTCATAAACACAGGAGGAAAGATCCCAGTCAGTTCACTTCTGCCCATTGCCTCAAAAAATAATGCACACTCCCAACAACATCTGGGTATGCTGCCGTTGAACCAGCAGATGTTGTCCTGGTGGACATCCTCCCAGACCTGTTTTTTGTTTTTTTGTTTTAAGGAGTGCATATCTTTAAAATTGAAATGATTATGTCATACTGTATGATGCTAAAATAATTAAACAGCTCCTTACAAAAAGTTAAAAACATTTTCCTGTATTCAGCCAGGTCACAACTTTTCCTCAATTCAGACACACACAGCACTTGGTTAAGCCCAGTGCTGTGTGTGTCCACCCAACAAGAAAAATCTTCGAGAATACTGTAGTCTCGCAACTGAATGTTGTACTGAAAAATCTGATATTTTTTAATGGAAACAACACTTGTGTATATTTAAAGAATATGTATCAATGTTTTGGTGACCTGTCATTTATGTTAATTGTGAGCATTTGATTATTTTATATGTAGAAAACATTTTAACTAGAAATTGTGTTGAAAATATGTTCTTCACAAAAACACATTTTGTGAGGGCAGTTTAGTTTTATAAAAGCTATGCATTAACTCCTATATGTTTAGATGCTTTATTCTTTAATTGGTTTTGTTCTTGATAATATCAGTAATGTTTTTTTGTCCATTTGGACACAACGTGACACAAGCACATATGTATTCTAATTATTGTTAAGTTTACTGTCTCTTCAAAACACATTCCCAGACTTGTTTTTCATAAGCCCCAGTGATTTAGCTTAATTAATTAAATTTTATTGCAAGAAAGTGTTATTCTTAAGGCCTTTGTCTTTTGTACTTCAAGAGACTTCACTGGATGTGCTCTTGGCTAATATATATAGACTCTGTGTGATCATTAATATGCTGGACACACCTCCACCTGAGATGACAGAAAACTAAAGGGTAAATGTAAAGTGTAAATAGTACACATGGCCTTTAAAACAATGTTAAGGTGAGAGCCATTGTGCTCCTCAATGCCAGGACACTAAAGGTTGCACTCTGTTTGCTGAGCTCTCATAGTTCTGACAGTCCCTCAACACGCCACTCTCACATTGGCAAAGCAAAACACCACAAAAGGTTTGGGAAAGTGCTATGTCTGACCTTTTCTCATCCACCCAGATGTATTGTATGTTTGTGTATATGTGTGTTGATGGGGTTGTTTGTTGGCTGTGGGTCATAAGTACAAGTTTAAGGGTGAATTGTCCTCTGAGGTGAATTTTTGTGGTATTGTTTTTTCGTCTCGTGTAGGGTTAATTACCAACAACAGCAGCTTGACCTTCTCAGAAGTCAACTTGTAAAACCAGAAATGTTTGCAATGCATTTAGCAGGTTTGTGTGGGGTAGATCCATTTCACACACAGTCTATCATCTTCCAACAGTAAGTGAATGGGTTTGCACCATATTCAAAAGATGTTTCCTTTTTGAAATTTCTACCTTTTCTAAAGGTGCAGACAAGAAGCAAGAGGGGATTTTAAACCTGGGAGAGGAGTAAAACCTAAGAATGCATTTAAAACCACCAAATAAAATAAGATAAAATAGAATTTAAAAAAAAAAACATTAAAACATTGCACTAATATCCCATTGGTTATTGCACATTTATAAATCCAGATTACAATGCAAAGGTGGGAGGACCAAAGCTGTCCTTTTACAGCTTTGGTCACTAAACCAAAGCTGTCACTTTGGTTTAGTGACAGCTCTTGGAAGAAAACTATTTTTGATTCAGTAATGAGGCATGGTTGTGTGTTACGTGCGTCTTCTTGATGGTGCATCATCATTGTCACATATTGTTTGTTAATTTGTGTGTATTTCCTCCATCGACATGGAAGATGGACTTGAAGTGTTTTAGGAATGGTCTCTTAAAACATTTCACAAATACAGGGGTGAGTACAACCTATCTATAGTGATACAAAGAGGTGTTCTGTTTGGGCACTGGTATAATAATGGTTGATTTGTAATATAATAATGGTGGGTACAGTGGCCTGATGAAGTGAGAGATTAAGGATGTGAGAAAACACCTCTGGTGAGCTGGTGAGCACAGTGATCCATTCTCAACCTCTGGGATTTCGAATCAAAGAAGAAAAGAAGTGATTAATATCTTCTGCAATTTTGGTGCTATTACTTATGCGTGGTTCCCTGTTCCCCTTGTAGTTGGTAATGTGTTAATACCTTGCCACATATACTGTATCTTGGATCTATGTTGGTGAAGTGGTCCTCAATTTGTTCCTTGTATACAGCTTTGGCCTGGTTTATGCCTTTTTTCAGGTTGTGTCTGTCTGTGCTATACTGCTCTCCACTCTGAATGCTGCGTTCTTTCAGAATGGTCTCTACCTCTCGGGTCATTTGGGTTTTTATTATTATATTTGGACCCAAAAATCTCAGAAACATCTAGTATCTAGTCAGATTGCTACAGTAGATGACTTTGTATTGGTCTCAAGTGCTACTGTGAGGAAGCTTGGAGTCATCTTTGACCAAGATATATATTTTACTTCCTACATAAAAAGAAATATTTAGAACATCCTTCTTTCATCTTAGGAATATTGCTACAATTAGAAACATCCTGTCTCAAAGTGATGCTTAGAAACTAGTCCATGCATTTGTTACTTTTAGACCGGACTACTGTAATTCATCACTGATAGGATGTCCCAATAGCTCACTCAAAAACCTCCAGTTAATCTAGAATGCTACACCCAGAGTTCTGTCAGTTCAAGAGAGATCATATTTCTCTTGCGTTGAATGTGCCAGAAACTTCTTAAACCGTCAAGCTTCTTTGGGCTACAACCTTGTAAAGTGTTGGGCTATTGTTAAGTTATCTTTCATTTTTGAGTTTCACCTTTTTGCAGACCAGTAGATTGTTTTCGTTTGTCTTTTTGACTACTGTTAATCTCCGGTGAGTTAATGAAGTCTGTTAGCATGTTAAGCTAGCGGTTAGACAAAGTTAGTTTGCCAACCCCATTTTAACTCCTTTATTGCAGTATCTGTTAGTCATTTCTTGCTTGTGAATATCATAAACCAATCGGAGATGTATGAGAATGTTTTCCTTAGTGTTTTACTTTTGTGAATAATGTGAATATGTAGTTATTTCTTGAGCAACAATGCCTCCAGTGAGCTTGTTTCATGTTATTGCCATTGTATTTACGAGGCTGTTCTCCAACACTGGTTGAACCTATGGTGATAACACAGTATACGAGTAATTTAGGAATTACTGTTCATTGAAGTGAATACACTTAAATTTACCTTGTTATCAGCCAATACAACTCCTATTGCTAGTATATGCTGTTTTTATGTTGCATTGATTCAACAGTCGTTGGATTACAAAGTCAGTAATAGAGTAATATGAGTGATGAGAAATAAATGCTTAGTTCTAAGTAACTAAAGTAATTCAATTACTGTACAGTATTAATGAAGAAATACTCCTCTGCTATATGCAGATTGTTTTTTTTTTGGAGTCTGAAACCATTACAGAGAAGTGCTTCAGAGTCAACGGCAAGATTTCTCATCCAAAGCAAAGGGGAGAGGATCTGTCTGCTTTGTCATCACATGCAACGTGGCAGCAACATTCTGGATCAGATAAGCTTGAGATCTCATTTAGCACTACCCGGGTAGCAACGACAAACACTACACTTACACAAAAAGATTACTAAAACTGGACAATTTGACTGTGGACGTAAGAAAAGGACTTAACTCAGACATTGGGAATATAGAAGTCTGGGTCAATCCCACACGCTACAAGGGTGTGCCGTTCATTCTTTCTCTGTGTCTCATACACGCCTGACAGGATGTCTGAGCCTAAAGTAGACCCAGCGGAGTTTGAGCGTGTTAAGGCGGAAGTCGTCTATCTCCGGGGCATAGTCGACAAACAACAGACTGCCCCCACCATCACAAGGACACCATTTTGCAGCTCTCCACTTCCTTAACAATCCTTCAGCGTCAAGCCTCCAGCTCCACCGAGGGACCCCGCATCGCCCTACTGGACAAATGGAATGGGGTGGACGGACGGACGTGGCGTTGCTAACATCTCTTATGTCCAGACGTGGCCACTTCAGATGTCCGTCTGCCTCCACATCGAGCAACTTCAGTTCCTGGTCATTTCAGGTGAGTGAGTCAGGCGACCGCAAGGATTCACTAGGATTCACTCACCTACTCCTCGCTCAGACATTGTGTTCTCTCATGTCACAAGTTCTGACCTTTGTCGCACTTTTATCATTGTTCGCCTCAGATCGTTTACTCTCCATTTGCTCCTCTGGTACTGTGAGCATAGAGCCTTTTTCCATCTGTTCCCTTGTTGTTATTGTTGGTCGGTTATAGCAAAATCTTGCAAATTTCCCTCTTGTGGGACTAATAAAGGATTATCTTAGCAACTATGAAGACATCGTTAGGATAAGTGCCCCATTGTTTGTTTATAGCAGTTAGCAGATATTCAAGAGCTACATCTTACTGCTAGAAACTCCAAATATCGTGAGCAGTGCTTATTTATGGTGGCAGTATTAGTGCCCCAAGTGTTGTGTTTCGCCACAGCTTACTAGAGTTCTCCGTCCTGTAACTGTGATGAGCTGAGCTGCAGCCAGCTAGTTCAATAGGGTTAAGCAGTTTCCTCAGTTTAAACCAGATTTCCGTGAACATGATTACACAGGCATCCCGAGTGGATGAAACTAGTCAGTAAGATCTATTGTCTGACTGTTTCAGCCACCTTCAGAGGCAATGTGACAAGCTTGTCATGGAGAGGGTGCAGATGTGATGTTGTTAGTTGTGATAATGTTATATGATTTACGCTGATTTACGATTCTTCCAGATAATTATAAATAATGTTATACTTGGTTGTTCTCTTGAAAATTAGATAAGGGAAAGAACAGAAAAAGGATTCCAAGTAGCTACTTTCTCACTTCCATAACTTTGGAATGGATTAATGCCTCAACAAGTGAACCATATCAGGCACCATGAGGGCATTAAGACCTTGGTGAAGTGCTCACAGAGGGGACAGAATTTAATCAGCCTGGGGTACTTTAGACCTCCCGTCAGGAAACAGTTTGATTTAAATTGAATACAAGATTTCACATCAATAAAACAAAAATGTTCTTTTGATCTATATACGATGTGCCAATGCTAAATGCCAACCATTAAATGTTACATTTGCCGACCAAATTCAAAATCTTCTAAAAATTCTTAATCAATAGGAAGGTTTTCAGATTTACAGAAAATTGGTAAGCATGGCTGTCATACAATAAGTCTGTCCAAAAAAAAATACTACAGCATTAATGTGTAATATGATATAGTCATATTCTGAAGTTCTCAGTTTTCCTAGAGCTATAGAAATCCAAATCCAGTTATGGATTTAGTGTTTGTTGAAAGAAGATGCTTACGATGCTTAAGATATTTGAATATTTGACCAGAGCCTCTGTCATATAAAGCATTCCCATAAGGAAAAGGTTCGAAAGGGAATCATTGTAATGGGCAATACATTGTGAATATGTGATATTGACTAGGAGATTGGCTGATGGTACTGTGGAAACGAGTATGATGAGAAATCAAAGCATTAAACGACATTGCAGTTCCTCAGCAATTAATAGTGTGTTAATAGTGCACACAGCCTGCGTCTCCCAACTCAAAAACAGAACTGTAACCTCTTCATTTCTGCCCTTTTCCCCATACACTGAGAGTAAAAGGGGAGGGGAATATATGATCTTTTTGGATAATCCCTTTTTCGTTTAGAGTCAAGCTTCAACGCATTTCCTGGTTCTAGTCCATAAATCAGATAAACCAGTTTCCAATTGACAGATTCCAACTTCTACACAAATTCCAAGAATAAGAAAACCCTTTTCTTATATAAAGAGGTGAATTTCAAGTATTTAAGTGTTTGTGTATGTTGTATTTGTATATTATATTATATTTGTTGTTATAGTGCAACCATGCACTATACGACATTTTAATAGAAAAACAACCAAGAACCTTGTGGTTAATCTGAAGGTGTGAGACTTGATTGACCTGAAGTGCAGGGCAAAATATGATTGGTCCCCTGTGATGGCCTTAATTTTGCTGAGGCATTGGGATCTGGCTGTGTTGTCCGTGGAGGGCCGATGGCAGTTGATGATTTTTTGAGCAGTGTTAATAACCCTCTGCACATCTGGAGCCAGGACAGAAAGCCCGATTTGATGCTTCAATCTAATTGGCCAGTCATACCCAATCACAAGGCAGACTGTCCCTGTCGCACGACAGGCTCTGAAAGGTGTGTGTGTGGGGGGGGATGCCTATACATAAGCTTGCACACTGTCAGGTGAGCGAGTCAGGTGACTGCGACAACAATAATAATAATAATAATAATAATAATAGTAAATAAAAACTGAAAATGTAAAAAAAGAAAAAAGTTAGAAGAGCTAGAATTACTACAATTTTAAAATGAGTCACATCTTCACTAAATAGTATCTATAGTATCTAGGCATCAATTTTAATGGAGGCAGAGTTTTTCCTTTTTTTCATCAAAAAATGGCAGTTTTTCATTTTCATTTCATCAACTTTCATCCTCATGGTGTTTCACCATACATTGTCGTAGAGACATCATTTGAACTTTAAACGAGTCCAGACACTTTCAGCTTACTTTTCCCGTAAACTGCTTTTTCATATCTTATATGCTTTTTGAATTTGAGCAGTGATTAAAATCTGGAAATTTCCCCATTCATTTCTATGGGCGGAATGTTGGTGCTGTTAGAGTGGTGATGTCACCACCACTCTAGGATTTTGCCCTCAGCTCTTGTAAACTTCTTTTTGCGTGTTTTCTTCTCCCATACAGTCAATTTTCATCTTTCATAAACAAATTGTACATAAAAACTGAGGAAAATGTGTTGACACATAGGATTTTTCTGGTGACAGGATGTAGTTTTCGAACTACATTGTCAAATGTCTATAGCTTCTCTAAAGTCTCCTATTAAATCCATTTTCTCTGAGTTTAAAATTTACCTTCCAAACCAGAGATGATCTGTATTTGTAGATCGCCACCAAATGCTAATTTTTTAAATGTCATTACAAAAATACATGGACAGAGAGGGAATCTTGTCCTGTTTCCGCCAATATGCTTTTCATAGTGATAGGATTTATAGTTTTCGAACAGCGAGGAGCAACTGCCATCCCTTCTCCTGTGTGAAAAACAGTAATTAGGTGCATGTGTGTCTGTTTGTTTACCTTACTGTCTCTTTCTGTGAGGCCATCACCATTGCAACATAAGGCACCATAAGGCTTTGAAGTTTAACTGCACTTTTTACAGTGTCTGTGTCTTTTAACACAATACATTAGTACTCCCTTCCTGTGTTAAATACCTCTGTTCTTTTTTATTTAAAATAATTTCACACAGACACAAACACCTGACTCCATCCTGAGTTCTTAATTTAAATTATTAAATTGTTGTGTGAGTTTGTTTGGATTTGATACATGTCACATGGTGTGACTAATGTCGCTCCTTATTGGCTGAGGCTTCATCAAAATGGCTCCCAGGTTCAGGAGCACTTCTTCCACACACAAAAACCTCACAGGATGAGCTCACAGGACAGACTGACAGACTGGGGATATCTAACATGCATGTTATACATCAAACCAACCAGCTCTGTCATGACATGTCCCATATTGTGGTCAAATGGCATTTTGAGTTACCATGGCAACGCACCTCACCAAAAACCAAACACGAGATTCCCACAGGACAGACTGTGGATATCTACCACACGTTATACATCAAAACGACCAGCTTAAATTATGACACAGTGTTTCCCCTACCATTATAAAAGCGGGGCGCATATACACTCATACGCATACGAGAGTGCATGTCGGGAATATAATTTTTAAAGCCCCCTGGCCGCGGCGCATTAAATTGCAACTGTACAACTGATACTAAGCAAATGAAACCATTGTATGTATGTATAGTTGTTTGCGAGTTTAGAGACATTGTAAAATGAAGGTAACACTGCCTCGCTGTGCTCCCTCAACACCTGAGATGTCCCCTATTGTGGTCAAATGCCATTTTGGGTTATCATGGCAGTATTTCTCCAAAAAACCAAACACGAGATTCCCACAGCACAGACTGTGGATTCCTACCACACCTATTATACAACTGGCTCGATTATTACATGTCCCCCATTGTGGTTAAATAAAAACGGGTTGAAAGTGAGTTGGATATTGATAATTGATGATCATTTTACACAGACACACACACATCTTTCTCCACCCTGAGATTTAACCTTCGTGATAAGAGTCTGATTTTAACAATAAGAGTCTTTTTGTGAAAAATCAAGTAAACAGGTTGAAAGTGAGTTGGATATTGATGATTGATGATCATTTTACGCAGACACACACACATCTGTCGCCACCCTAAGGATCAACCTTCACAGTAAGACTCTGATTTTCACAATAAGAGTCTTTTTGTGAAAAAAGTCAGTTGGATATTTTCATAAACGGCATTAGTGAGCAAAAATGATGTCTATTATTTGTCATTAATCACTGTTAGCATTTTGAGTTACCAAGGCAACACAACTCGTCAAAAACCACATGATCAGCCTACAGGACAAACAGAAAAAACCTGTAGCATATATTATACATGAAACCGATCATTACACGTTACCTGTTATGATTATTTGGCATTTTGAATTACCATGGCAACGTAAATTGCCAAAAAACAATCACGAGATTCCCACAACACAGACTGCGGATTCCTACCAAACATATTATACATCAAAACAACTGTCTAGATTGTTAGATGTCCCCTATTGTGGTTAAATGAAAAACGGGTTGAAAGTGAGTTGGATATTGAAAATTGATGATTATTTTACACAGACACACGCACATCTGTCTCCACCCTGACATTTAACCTTCCTGATAATACTTTGATTTTCACAATAAGGGCTTTTTTTGTGAAATATCAAGTAAACAGGTTGAAAGTGTGTTGAGATAAGATAAGATAAGATAAGATAGGACTTTATTGATCCCACAGTACAAAAAATTTGAATTACATAATAAAATAAAAATAAAATAGAATATACAATAAACACACAATATATACACCGGTAGTTCCTATGTACACACATACGCAGTATGTATTATG
>JAUYWH010000015.1:402828-413987 GCA_034779795.1 Ctenopoma multispine | reverse complement strand
ACAAATTATGAAAATGCACAATAACAGTATAAACAAACAAGCATTTGTAATTACATTGGCCTAAATCTCAACCACTGCGCATAGTGGAATTACGACCGAGACCTTCTCTGCGTGACTGAGGTGGGTGGGGGGTCGTGGAAAGCATTGAATGGGGAGAGTTGTATCTGTAATATCGTCCACTCAGAAACAGTTCCGTGCGCTACGTCGGTGACGTAAGGCGGGTGCAACCAATGACATTACTGTGTTCTTTCAACTGCGCGAAAAACAACTTAAACTATCAGCACTCTGTATGGAAGTTATTCTTCTGAAAGAAACCTAAGCTTTTCTACTCCTGTGAGAGTCAGCAACCAGCAGCAACTCCACTGAGTATGAATGACTTGATGAAGCAGTTGATCTCCGGTCAGAGCGCTTTGTCTCGTCAGCTTGAGGCTTTGCAGGAGAAGCAGGCTGCACATCTTGCTGCTCTCAAAGAGGTTATCCAGCGTTAGGAATTTCAGTGGACAGGGCTAGGTAAAGTTTTTGTTAGAAACATTTATTTTTTTAAGGAATATTAATGCTATTTTAGGTATATCATATAGGTTACCTTTGAGATTATTGTGGTTGTCTTTGCACTTCACCTGTGTTACTCGGTGAACTTTGAGGCAGATCAGAGACAGGCAGAGAAAACTCATTGCCCCTGCTTTGTAGAGAGGAATGATCCTCTCTTTAGCACTGATGTGATGGGAAATCAGTAGCCACAGAGCCTCCTGTATGCCATCACTGCTTTCATCCTCTTGAACCTGCAGAGTCCAGGTAGAAGAAGAGAGCTTCAGTCCTTTTCGGTCTTTTTCAAGGGCTCAGGCTTTAGGGCTCCACCATGCGTCTTCTCTCACATTAGTGTAAACAAATTTACATCAGAAATAGAGGAAAACTGCACAAATGTCATAATTTTGAAGGGTGTGTTTTTTCAACAACAACAACAACAACTTAATTTCACCACAAGGATCTTACTGAACAAATCTGTAGTCAAAGCAAAATAGTCTTCAATTGGATAATTAGTGCAGGGATTAATACAGTATATTTCAACTGGCAACAATGAGGTCAGTTGACTTCCCGAATGTACTGAATGAACTGGTTTTTCCATCAATTGATTACCTTTTTGTTTAACGTTTACTCAGTTGGTAGGTCTATGAACCCCAGGATAAGGTTGATGGTAAGACACCTGGTCAGTTCCTGGCCATGTCCCTGAACAAGACACTGAACTCCAAACCCATGTTTTTTTAAAGGTGGCACTCTGTCTACTAGGATTTCTCCAAGATAATTAATAAAGTATCGGATATTATCATTATTTTTCTTCCCTGATAGCACAGGCATATTCCAAGATGACAATACCAGGATTACCTGGCTCAAATTGTGAAAGAGTGGTTCAGGTAGCATGAGATATTTTCACACATGGATTGGCCACATTGGATTAGTGCAGACCTTAACCCCTTAACCATGATTCCATGGTTACCATTTGTAAAAACATTATTACAAACAACTCAAGAGCTAAGTATTAATACATAAGTAAAGCCTGTGCTTTCCTCAGATTAATAATGGAATTCCATGTCAAAAAATACTTAAGAGATTTTTTAATATTTCTGCCACTTCCAGCTTCCTGCTCAAAACGTGCTATTGGACGGTAATATTTCCCCTGTAGTCACTAGTAACGTAACCTTGTTTCATATAACATCTTTCAGTTTGCCTCCTTTGTGTTAAATAATTCATGACTTGCAATCCAATACTATTGGATTGGGGAGACGGGGACTCAAAGTTGAATTACAAAACATCACGTTCTTTCATCTCATGAAGCTTTTTCTACAAAGTGCAGAGGTCAATTGTGAGTCCTCTGGCAATAGTTGGTATGAATAATACACAGAAGAACTCCAAAACCTTGGGAGAGTTCCTCTGTTTGTGTAGATTATTTACTTTTTTCCCTATACTCAGGTTAGAAAAAAGGAACCTTTGTCCATGGTCCCCTGCACTGTTCATGCCTCCATCGCCTCAAGGCGAAATAGGCCTAATTTGCACTGATCTGTTTTGGGGCCAGTTATTATAATACCAAATTTAGTGGAAACACAATAAAGTAAAAACAATAAAGAGTGGACCTAACAACATCATGCACTTTAATGATCCTGTCATCAGAGATGTGAGTAACTGTTCAGGAATTTACAGAGTTTGGTCCTACTCTCTTTAGATGACACACTACCTGCAGAACATGGAAATCCTGCTCCTGGTTTACAGAAAGCAGCTGGGAGGTGATCTATTCTGCATGCTACAGAAAATTTACAATTCATGGAATATCAGTAGTAAAATATGGCATGTGTAACAGAATTGTTTTCACATTGTTTAAAATTGGCATATGAAATTCCAACATAATTGTATGGCCAATTGTGCACAGTCATTTTTATAACTAGTCACATATATTTAAATGAACGATGTAAAAAAAAAGCATTATCATAAATATAGTGGACTTTTCTTTCACTAGCTCACGTTCACGGTCGCCATAGAAGATTATCTGCTTCTGCATATTTGATTTCAAGATTCAAGGTTCAAAAAACTTTATTAATCCCACAGGGAAGTTATTTGATGACGTGAAGTCTCCGGAGATAATATGGAGTGTGTCAGGATGTCTGGTCTTTAGGGTCGAGGTGACCGCCCGTATGACGTCATATGCAGCAACGGCATTAGCCGATGGAGGAATGTAAACAGCGATCAATATAACATGAGAAAACTCTCTGGGCAGACAATATGGAAGCAGTCCCACAGCCAACAGTTCAATATCAGGAGCACAGAAACGCTCCCTCACAGAAAAGTTATTAGGATGACACCACCTGTTGTTTGGCAGGATTTTACACCGGATGCCCTTCCTGACACCTTCCCCATTTATTCCGCTTTCTACATTCTACACAATATCTACACTCGCAAATAGACTCTGTATTATTACACACACTAAGCCTATATTGTCTAAATAGCCTCACAATAATGTTTATAGAATTTTGATCGTCATATTTCTTTAAATATTGTAATCTGCATTCTTAATATAGGGGATCAGAACCATTTTATATTTGTCATTTAAAAGTCAAACTCTTGAATGACTGTGAATATCATTGTTGTTTGTACCATAACCCTGATTGGTTCTTCAACTCAAAATACTCAAAATTGTAGTTTATTGTTAGTATGTTGAGTGAAAGTGGTAGCTGATAACTAAAACAAGACACACACAAACAGTTGTTAGTTTTCTAGTAGCCCTGTTCTTGACTTGTGTACTGTCTTGCAGCAGGGCTTGGCCTCTATGAGTACTAGATGTCAGTGTTCTCACTGCTCCGTTTAGCTACAGGCAACATTCTGTAAACTAAATTCCCTTAAGAAAAATGCATCCTGTTTTTCACATGAAAGTTTTCAGTCCTCATTTCATGTTCAGTATCTGAATCACTGATGCAGATGACATTATTTTGACATGGTGTCGACGGCGGTGGGAAAAGGGTGGGGGGGTGTGGTGTAGGTGGGGGTGCTCTGGATAACTTTTTATCATGTAATTGAATTATAGTAGTCAATAGTATAATTATTGAATAAGTCCTGTCCAACTTAGGTTTCCCACTTGAAGGCTCAGCTTCTGCTAGTGTAGCTCTTAGGGTCACTGAGGCACTCTCACCACTATAAGGTGGCAACCGTTCAAGGGGAAATAAACAACAAAAAATTTTAATAATTTTTACTCATCACATTATAACAACTAAAAACATGACATTTACCTTAACAGGATGGTCTATATGACAACTATTCAAACCTAGCAATAACACTTCTCACTATTGCCAATATTAACAAAACTAAAAAAAGGGTAGGCCAATTTATATAAATAAAAATTACTTTAGGAGGAAAAATCTGAAAAATAAAGTAAATAAAATAAAATGAAGAATAAATTAAATTCATTCATAAATTCATTCACTGTCTGCTATGTCACGTAACACATATACTAATGTGGAGATATCTGGACGTTGAGACCTGGCAACTGAATTTCTTTCTTGTTTGGTTGAAAGGTTTCACTACTCATCCAAGTATATTCCACCAAAATGAAGTCCAGTTGCCATGAGTTTGAATTATAAATTCAAAATTTAAATATTAATTATAATTTAATTTGACATGTGTGGACTAGAATTTAATGTCTGATTTGAATTCATAAAAACTTTCACAACAAAAAGGTTTACTTTAGGGATGCTCCGATCAGATTTTTTGCTACCGAAAAATCTACCGAAGAATCGTCCAATACTATTCAGTGGCCGATCAATCAGAGGAAACCGGCTTTAACTTCAGACGACCTATCATTTCATTTGTGCCTTTTCCATCTTTTGATTTAAGAGGGCAGGATGTTTGTTTATTCCATATTTAATAGCATTTAATAGACCCAGTGGCTTTTGATCTCCAATATAAGATATTATTTTAAAAATGACAAAATGAAAATGGCACAACAAAAAATACTGGGACACTGGGTTTACTGACGACCTGACTACTGAGTGTATAAGTGTATAGGCTGTACTCCACTCAGATTCAGCAAAAAGCTGTAAAGCTCATGGAACACCACATATTGCAGATGTCTAATGATCCAAAACATACAGCGAAAGCTACCCAAGAGTTTCTCAAAGCAAGGAAATGGAATATTCCTCACTGGCCAAATCAGCCACTTGATCTCAACTCAATAGAGCAGCTATTTTCTTACTGAGGACAAAGTGGAGGCAGAAAGTCCCACAAATGGGCAGCAATTGAAGGTAGCTACAGTAAAGGCCTGGCAAAGCATTTCATGGGCGGGAAGTCAGCATTTGGACATGTCCAGACTACAGGCAGTCATTGACTGCAAAGATATTTGCAATATGTATTGAAAGTTTGAAGAGGAATTACGCAAGGCTAGGTTAATTTTACTAAATGAACAACTGGCCTATCTTATAAAAAATCTACATTGAAGGGATAATTGTATAACATCACATATTTTTCTTTAAATATAAAGAAAACAATAGAACTGTTTTCAAAGTCCTCTGGTTTGAATTTGAACCTTGAGAAATATGAACTTTTGAGTATACACTGTTCATCAGCAACACACGATAAAAATTGAATTGAATACCATTATGTCCAGACTTTGAGTAGGCTGCTCCAAAACCTTCATTTTGTGTTTATGAGCCATTCAGAGGTGGACTTACGGGTGTGTTTCAAGTTTTTGTCGTAATCGAGTTCATTAAATTAATGCTGAGGATGAGGGTTTTATGTCTTTCCACATGTCAAAGTGTCTCTGGGCAAGACACTGATTCCAAACCATGGCGTCTTAAGAGGGTTGCCTGTCTACAAGAATTTCTCCAAGGGGAAATGATGTATCAATAAAATTCTAAATATGATTTAATGTAATTGCAAAATTACACTCAGAGTCGCCTCACAGCTAGAAGGACCCGGGTTCGATTTCTGGGGTCGGCCGGGTGCCTTTCTGTGTGGATTTTGCATGTTCTCCCCGTGTCTGCGTGGGTTTCCTCCGGGTACTCCGGTTTTCCTCCCCGTCCAAAGATTAACCAAAGGTTAATTGGTCCGTACTGTAAAGGCTCCAGTAGATGAATGGATGTTATATATGAAACACAAACATAGAAACAACTTATCATTTCTTCATATCATTATTAATGTAACATAGTTATTAGTTTATGGAATTATTTACACAGATTCATATATATATGGATTTTTCTTTCCAAATAATTCTTGCAGTACTGAATAACAAAAATAATGAATTTCTGGTTAACAATATTAAATACACATTCTTGGCCAAAGATGTGATTATCTGATGAACGAATAAAACGTGTGCTTCGTTCGAACAGTTTTTTCTATTGTTTGACTCTCGTATGGGTACAATAAAGTTACATTTGAAGAGGGGCGGAATTAGGCTGTACCGTCGGTTTGGAGCAGCCAATTAGCGTACGCGTCAACATCGCAACCCGGAAAGAAGAAGCTCATCCTGAAAAGAGCGCTTTCGTTCAAAGTATAGACGTTGCCCACAGGTAAGCCCTGTATTACTTTGCTGCGGTATACGCGATATAAAGACATATTTTGTTAATACAGCATATTGTTTAACCCTAACCCCAAACGAAGCGCGAAAACGTTACTGTAATAAATACGCCATGTTATTGGTATGAGCTGTTGACCGCGTTAAGTCGGCGTTCGAGCAAACCTTTACTCATTAGCTTAACACTTGCCCTTCTCGGGTCTACCGCACCCGGTGTTTTAGAGGAATTTTGAGATTCACCGAGTCATAAACGTTTTTGATACTATTTAATTTTAGTATGGCGAATTATCGGGCTCCAGGAGCAAGCAGGTTAAGACGCTCGTAAAAGTAACTGTTGTTTAAAAGCTACAAAGGAGATGGTTTGTTTATGGTTTAACCTCCATACGCCGAATTTATTTCACTTGAAAATAGTTAAAGTTGTGATTAAAAGCTGTCATCATGTCAGCTTGTTGATTAAATGCAAACAATCAGTCGGTATATATAATATGCATAAAGCAAGGCACACATTTTGATTATTGATCTGTCAGGGCTAAAACATCCTATGTAGTTTTAGTAATCTGAAAGTAACAGTCTAATTCTACAGTTGACTTTTTTGATAAATCACAGTGTTTATTCTGTAAAAGAATCGAGTTAAGTTAATCAAGTAAATAAATATATAGATCTAAATATTCGACAGAATAATAATCAAAATGTATGCCTTATATTTCTATCTATTGACTGATTAATGTTTGCATTTATACTTTAAAACGCAAACTGACATGAGGACAGCTTTTCATTAAAATATTTGCTGCGTTTCATGTGTTTTATGGAGGTAAAACTATAAAAACACCATCTTCTATAAAGCATTTTAACAACAAACAACAGTTTGTGGAAAATACATTTTATTTAATCTGCATCCGACCTCACAGAATGTGAGCATTTGGTACAAACTGTAGCTTGAATGCTGCTAGAAAACAGAAAAACTGTCCGACTTCATAGCGGACGCCACTCCCTCCCCTGCTCTCTTCTCTTTTCCAGGCGAAGCGCAGTTCATCTCGAACGAGCCTAACATTATTGTGATGCAATGACGCATGACACATGTACATTATAAGTCGCTTTCCACTGCAGATTTATTTTATTCATTGTGTGCTGTGTATCAACTTCTTCCAGTCTGTTTTTCCTTCCTGTTTTAATTTTAGCATATTTCAGATTTCACTTAAATCATTAATATAGCATCACAGACATATTATTTAAATATAAATTATAATGACTTCATTTAATTAAAGTAAAAAATGTCTCTAAACCTGCCTTAGATGTTGTTCTGGGTTCTTTTATGATCTCCTGGATGAGTCGTTTTTGTTCCTCTTGGAGTAATTTTGGTAGACTGCGGAGGTTCACCACCGTTCCATTTCTTTATTTGTGGATATTGGCTCTCATCGTGGTTTGCTAGAGTCTTACAAATGGGTTTGTAATCCTTTCCAAACTAATAAATTACTTTGTTTCTCAGCTGTTCTTGAATTTCTTTCAATCGCAGTATGATTATTATTATTTTTTTATCTTTGTCAGACAGCTTCTATTTGGCTGATTTCTTGATTCAACAGCTCTGGCAGTAGTCAGATCTGAGTGGGGCAAGTGAAATTGAACTTCCAAAAAGTGTGGTTAATCACAGTTCAGGGGAGAATTACCTTTTCATATATGATCAGGCAAGTTTAAACGGCGTTTTAACTTTATTTAAATTAAAACATTTAAATTCTGCCTTTTGTATTTTCTGGGGTTATCTTTTTAGTATGTTGTATTACTTTACTTTACTTTACTTTACTTTACTTTGCTTGGCAGACGCTTTTATCCAAAGCGACTTACAGGGAGCTAGTGCTGAGTGTCTGGCTCAGGGACACACCTGGTGGGGGATGGGCTAGGAGTCAGGCTGGGACTTGAACCTGCAACCTTCCGCAACCCAGTCTGACGCTTAACCCATTGAGCTACCAGGCCATGTATTAAAAGCAGTTTTAAGATCTGAATTGTGTGTGACAAATATGCAAAAAAAAAACACATTAGAAAAGTTGTTGACTCTTTAAAGAACACTGTCGCATGAGCCCTAGACATTACCTTTCACAAGGTAAATGTAAAAATGTAGACATTTTTAGACAACAGGGATTACAGATAACATGTTGAAATTATTTTACTTGAGAGGGGAAGGTAAGGAGAACTAACGTGAAAGCAGAACCATGACACTAGACTGTATACGTCTGTGTTGCTGTTTTTGCCTCGTTGTCAGAACAATTACACCTAGTAATACATTATATGTGGTATTGCATACATACAGTTGCAATATGATGATACAGTATCATAAATGCAGTGCCTGTCTGTAAACCTGGATTATTTTCTTCTGTGTTTGCAGTGTCCTTAATGTTACTGTTACCATGAGTTGCTTCTCTGGTCCACGCAGCAGAATCCAGGAGCAGAGGGGTCGCTGGGAGAGAAAACGCAGCGTAACAGCCAGAGAATTGGTGCAGACAGAACAATGCTACTGCCAACAGCTCCAGTTGGTCACCACTGTATGTAATATAACAGTCAATAGCAC
Organism: Ctenopoma multispine; assembly: GCA_034779795.1. Taxonomy (NCBI): domain Eukaryota; kingdom Metazoa; phylum Chordata; class Actinopteri; order Anabantiformes; family Anabantidae; genus Ctenopoma; species Ctenopoma multispine. The sequence goes on along the minus strand of JAUYWH010000015.1, from coordinate 405,378 downwards.
CAGTTAAACTTCTGGAAGCTCAGAAGTTATACTGACTGATTTAAAGCCCTCAAACAAGCGAGCAACATGCCTTCATTTTGAAGTGGATTTAATTTTATTCAACCTGTTACCAAAATAGTTTACGCACTGTGTACACGATGCAATAATTTGTAAATCATATTTAAAATATTTATTTGATTGAAAATGCTCTTTAATATTTGCTGGGAACTACCTCCAACTAGAACCGGTAAAAGTGGGGGTTAACAGTAGCCCTTGATGACAACACTATAGAATCATGAAATATAAGATTAAAAAAATAAAAAATAAATGCTTGAATATTTGAAAATTATTACCCATCCCTAAACTAAAGAAAGGAAAGGTTGTAGAGTACTGAAAACACCTCATAAGGTTAATTATCAACAGGTCAGTATCAAAATTGGTTATAAAATGAGCATCCCAGGGAGGCTGAGCCCTCAGGTAGCATCGCTGGAGCCGCATAACTCTGAAAGAGTTTAGGTCCCAAACTGGCCTGCCTGCAGTCCAGACCTCTCTCTCCCGTTGAACACATTCGGCACAATATGAAGTGAGAAGCGCCCTAATCGGTTGAGCAGCTGTTATCCCATATTAGAATGAATGAGGAAACTAAAATGATTTGTTTCCTTAGCTGTTAGTAGTTAAAGAGGTAAAGCAGTACAGTGGTAAGCTTGCCCCTACCTCTAGATACCACTACACTACACTAAAGGAAATGTTTATTTCTTATAATTTTGGTGCCTTTTAAAACTGTGTTTGTGTATAACATTGTTTGCACATAGTAATTTTTAGTGAATGACTATTGATGACGATATGACTGGTTGAGTGATGTGTCTTCAGGTCAAACAATGTCAGAGAAAAAAGGTTCCACATGCAGGTAACACTGTACAAAGTGTTCCACTATACTACACTACACTTAAAACACTTACTGTATAGTACATGGCAATAGATTCAAGGTAGAATTCATAGTCATCTTCTTCTCTCTGTGGAGAGAACAGACTTTTGCAACCACCACTGCAGCCTAATTTTGACACAATTACTTACCCTCCACCTGTTCACTCAAATTAGGAGTCATTTTAGGCCTAATGCACATTCAATTTGCTAATCCCATTTTCACTTCAAATGGCTTGAGACCAGCATAGCTGTCTTTTTATTATGTTGGGGTAAAAAATCCCTCTGTATTTGTGCTGTATGCAGTACTATATGTTGTTAACAATCTTGGCTATGGAACAAAAAAGTACCAGCATACAAATTCTATTGTTCTATAGTGTCATTCTCTCTTCTCTCACAGTACTTTGTGGAGATCTTGAAGGCCAAAGGAACCCTGAAGCAGGACATAAGAGAAAGCATCTTCAGTTCAATTAAAGACATTCTATCCATAAACCAGTAAGTATCTTTTTGAATAATTAGCTGTGGCTGAATAAGATCTGTGCTGTGAAGATTGTGATGAAAAACTGAAAGGGATGGGGATTAGCATGTTGTCTCTTGTTATACTGCAGTCAAGATAAACTTTTAGTTTGCTAAAGCAAGTCCTTATCTTCACTACTAGCAGACGTTAGTGATATTGTGTTCCAGTGTAAAGATGTTTTCTTCTGTGGTGAATACATTACTGCCTATCAGGTAGAATTACTCTAAGTGATATCACAAGTGAAGAGCATTATTGTTACCATAGGATATTCATGAATTCTCCTTGCCTACCTGACTTGCTGTTGAAGGTCTTGGGGAAAGGGTAGCAAATTCAGAAGTCAGAGCTGAAAGAAGCTCATGTTGGCAGATGTCTAGATGTCCGATTGATCTTGGTGCTGCAAAACTAAAATCTACATGTGCACTAGAAAGGCTCAAGGTAGTTTGGTTACACAAGTAAAAGGGTCATGTCGGAATTCAGTACATACTGTATGTACATCCAGCCACTAGATTCAGCAGTAGTATTAGTAAAATAGGTCCCTAAAACATTTTGTTTCGAATTTAGACATTTTTCCCTTTTTTTAAGGTTTATTTGTTTGTTTAGTGCATGGTCACGTCGTGTCATGACAATTAATGTTCTTCTCTTCAAGCCCCCTACAAATGAAGGCATCTCAGTCTGAATTGTTTGGTCGAGGTTGTATCCACCCTACAGTAGCCATTGCAAACTGCATGGATTTAACATGGATTAACGTGACACACACCGAATGCTAATTTCTCCTCTATCCTAGTGCTGATGGCCAGACAATTTAATTGCTGTGAATATAATATAAAAAATTTAATCCATTATTTAATATTTCTCATAATAGCCTCTGGCAGTGAGAGGGGGTAATAACGGAAACCGTTTTTCCGCCCTTTGCCCTCGTTAGAACTCTCTCAGCTGCTCCTGCATCTCTTGAGTATGAACAGAGGCTACCTTGGCGTGCAACTTCATTAAAATCAACTTCAACAGCAAAGTACTCTTTCTTCTTATAGCATGTATGAACAGAAGTCTCTGGGAACATCATTATAGTGTGTGTGTGTGTGTGTGTGTGTGTGTGTGTGTGTGTGTGTGTGTGTGTGTGTGTGTGTGTGTGTGTG
>JAUYWH010000015.1:389782-402728 GCA_034779795.1 Ctenopoma multispine | reverse complement strand
ATATTGGTCTATAATTGGCTAAAACCCCTGGATCCAGAGTAGGTTTCTTTAGTAGAGGTTTTACTACAGCTACTTTACAATTCTGTGCTACATAGCCTGTTAGTAGAGATAGATATATCTGCTCTAATATGGACATGCTGATCAAAGGTAAAACATCCTTCAGCAGTCTAGTAGGGATAGGGTCTAAGAGACACGTAGAAGATTTATATTAGTTAATTATTGAAATTAATTCTGAATGATCTACAGGAAAGAAGCGGTCTAAGTAAGACTGAGGTCTTATAAAACATTCTTTAGCTGTTGGACAAGTGTGTCTGTCCATGCAAATTGCAGGGAGGATCTGATCACTTTTTTTCTCTAATAGTTATCACTTTGTTTGTGAAGAAGTTCATGAAGTCATTGCTGCTGAGAGATAAGGGAATTGAAGGTTCAACAGAGCTATGACTCTTTGTCAGCCTGGCTAAAGTACTGAAAAGAAACCTGGGGTTGTTCTTATTTGCCTCAATTAATATGTGGTTCTAGCTTTACGGAAGGCTTTTTTATACGTTATTAAACTATCTTTCCAGGCCAGCGATATTCTTCTGAGTTTATGGAGCGCCACCTCCTTTCTATTCAATTTCCTTATATTTGTGTATAATATATACACAAATAAAAATTTGGGCATTAGTATGTTCCACACTACATTTAACTCAGATTGATTCATATTTAGAGGTGCCACCAAAGGAGATTCTTTTTGCTGTCTCTTTATTTACTTATTTAGTTTAAACTAAATACTTTGATTTATTGATTTTGTGATGTCAGATTACGCTTTGCGTTTATGTTTTCTGTTCAGTAATTTGAAACAGTTTACCAGTAATTAGTCTTCACAAACAAAGTAAAAGATGGCATGCGCAGATACAAGCAGTACGGCGCGAACAAAAAATAAGTTTGCGCGATGTCGCTATCTTTGCTGTGCTTGTTTATGAAAGCTTGGTTCACTGCAACAAATTCTGTGTCGGCTCCACTGAATGATCTTCAGTTTATGCAGACTCGTGATTCAATCAAAGCAAAACATACTGCAGTTCCTGAAGCAGCCCTCAAAACATTTCTGGTATCCATCTCTGGTAGCTGAGTGAGGTGGCAGTCAGACTCAGCTTCTTTGCTCATAATGATGCTGTGCCAGTGGAAATAAAGCACTATTTAGTTGCAGCACAAACCAAGCCTCCATGCTTGAGATGTCAGCAAAGCGAGCTGAAGTGCAGCAGAACGGTATAGCAGAGAGCAAGCTGGCAGACTTTGTCAAGACGAACACTTGCAAGTTTTTTGCAATTTTTGATGTCTTGCAGGACTTCCTGGAAAAAGATCCTGTTGAATGGACCAGAGACCCAGCATACACAGAAGCAAATCTAATGCTGTCACAGCTGAGAGTGGTGAATGATTTGGCAGAGAGAGAGAAGTAGGTCTGACAGGACAATACAACAATCTCCTGACTAGGGCTGCAACTAACGATTATTTTAATAATCGATTAATCTGTTGATTATTTTTTCGATTAATCGATGAATCGGATAAAAAACAAGAAAAGCATTCATTTCCAACCCTGTTCTGTCTCCTCAATAAACCTCAATTCTAGATAAAATGTCTCGATTATTTTTTATAATCCTTGCAGCCCTAAACTATACCACCTGCTTTACTACTGAGCACTAGAGAACTACAATGAGCTAACGCCAACTTGTCATGTTGTCAGTGCGCAAGGGAGACCGAGTGTGTTCACTAATTAAATATCTCCGAGTCGCGCGACGAAACAATCGTTTAGGAAATTTGCTGCCAACGCTTTTAGTAATCAATTTTAATCAAATTTAATCAATGCTTTGTTGCAGCCCTACTGCCTGACCAAAGACAAAGATCTGAAGCAGTTTCTGTCACCTCTGACAGAAGGTGACCTTCTTTCATCGGTGGCACCCCTAAATATTCTTCAGTAACAATGAATTTGTGTCCTGAATCTTTTGTACTATAAGGGAACAAAATGGCACCCTAGCACCAGAAAAATTAGCAAACAAATTATTATTTATACCAGGTTTTCAATGAGTTTCAGGACTGGAGATTGGGCTGGCCATGACAAGGTCTTGATTTGCAGTAGGCTCTTAATTTTTCTAGAGCTGTATCTACTGTGTATGTATAGGATTTGATGCTTTGGATAAATTTAATCACATGACACCTTAATATACACATTACCACAAGCAGAAGCCAGTTTCAGACAGAACAATTAATTGTCTTTTTCAACTTTCGAAATTCTTATATACCAACCTGATGGATCCTCAGAAGTATCTTCGTCTGTTGAGCATTTCACAACTCTGTAGGATTAGTGCACGCCGCCTCCTGTGTTGTCTTGAAATTTCCTTTCATTTACTCCAGTGCATCAACATGCTGTTTTTTTAAGCCGTAACCGTGCTTCAATTTCAAACTGTATTATTTGCCTAAAGTGGTAAATGCACGTGATATAATAAAAAATTGCCAGAGCAACAGCCAATCCACGTAAATTAACTTCCATCGTCAAAATGTCCTTCTGATGTCACACAAACGTAGTAGTCCACAACAGAACATCTACTTCCTGTATTCACTTTTTTTTTGTTGCCATGGCGACACATCTGACCAATAAGCTGACAGAACGTTCTCACATGATTGGAAGCGAGACATTTAGGTTTGCTTGGATTTTTCCCTGTGTGAAAGGAAACCGAACCAAGAGGAAAATGAGACAATGTTACAAATTCACCAACTGATTCGGACCAAAGCAAATGTACTAAGGTGTGAAAGCGACCTAATAAATGAATAAGAATATGGTCATAATAGCAGTTTTTAAAATGAAGATTTGTTTTGTATTTAATAAATATGTGTTGATTGTTTTTAGCCATGGACATTAAACATTGCAGCATCATTTGTAGCATTCAACCTCTGTTTTTGTCTGTTGTCAGTTCTCTATTTAATTTGTGCGCATTGAATTTCTGTTTAAACATTAATGTTGCCTTTTAACATTTAAATGTAATTTTAACCTATTCATCACTACTGTTTTATTCTGTTTATTTTCTACTATTTTCTTATTCTGTTCTGTTACACCTTCTTTTTATGGTGTTGCCACCTTGTAGAGGTATGTGTGTTTTATCGTGGGCCCAGGGGAACAACTCTTCAGCTTACTGGATGTCTGTGAATGTTCATGAGTTACAGTAATGTTTCCTGAACCTTAAATCTTTAGTAATTGTATCTAACCTGTTATTTTTATATGTGACATTATTTTTAGGTCGCTGCTGGTCCATTTGGAGAATGGCTACTATGGTAGAGGCTTTGACCAGCTCTGTCCAAATCTGCAGTACTACACCACATATGTGGACAACATCTATAATGCCAGCAAAGTGCTCAAGGTAGTAACACAGTATTTCCACAAGACCTTTGTGTTAGAGTCCCCTATTTATTAGAGTTTAATAACTACTGTGGAGGAATTGACCAATATATTCATCAGTTACTAAACTGAATACACAATACCACATAGACTTGTGTGTCAGTACCACCAACACTTTTATTGTATATGTGTATATACTGTATATATGTATTTTGTTTCCATGGTTGAACTAGTTTTGCAGCTGGTAAGTTCAGATACATTCTTTATGCATCCTTGATATGAACTCCATGTGAATTCGTGCATAGATACTTTCTACTTGAGTGGATACGTTCTGCTTTTGCATGTGCCTTTGTAGTATGTTGTATGTATGTATATATGTATATATACACATCATATTAATATATGTATATATAGTTAAGGTCAGAGTTATTAGCTCCCCTAATTAAATCACACAAAACCCTTAATATTCCCAAAGAAATTACCATATCAAAAACTGTTTAAATTTGGATTGCTTCTAAAAGAACAAAGAAAAAATCCCTGCAAAATTTGATCAGTATATTTTATATTTTTTGTGATCTCTGTTGCCTGTTGTTCTTTTCTCTCTCCTCTGTCCACTCAACCCAACCGGGCACACCTTACAATAATATTTAAAGTTTAAGTATGCATGATTGGAGATATGTGATGTTAGTTGCCTAAAATAATTTAGTTTTTCTTTTTTTTAATGAGTGGGGATCCCACATATATTGGTATCGGTTTATATTAATATCGGAAATTAAGAGACAATATCGGTATATTGGTAAAAAAGCCAATATCGAACATCCCCATGCAAGGAGAAGGATTTTAAACTCTATTCTAGATTTAACAGAGAGCCAATGGAGAAGCTAATGTAGGTGAAATATGATTTCTCTTGCTCAGTCAGAACACTGGCTGCAGCATTCTGGATTAACTAGAGTCTTTTTAATTAATTATTGGTGCATCCTATTAACAGTGAATTGCAGTAGTCAAGCCTAGAAGTGACAAATGCATTGGGGACCAAATAGAATAACCTCAGTTTTGTCTGAATTAAGGAGTAGAAAGTTACATGACACCCAAGCCTTTGTCTTTTAAACATGCTTGAAGTTTGACTAATTGATTTGTTTCATCTGGTTTCATAAATAAATATAGCTGGGTGTAATCTGTGTAGAAATGGAAGTTTATAGAGTGTTTTCTTCTAACATTGCATAGCAGAGACATGTATAAAGTGAAATGAATTGGTCCAAGTACAGAGCCCTGTGGGACCCCATAATTAACTTTTGTGTGCATGGAAGACTCATTATTAAGATGAACAAATTGGGATCTATCTGAACCAGCTTAGTGCTGTTCCTTTAATTCCAGTGACATGTTCCACTAAAATGTTGTGATCAATAGTGTCAAATGCAGCATTAAGGTCTAACAAGATGATTATAGATATATATAAGTCCATAGTATAATGCTAAGAGAAGATTGTTAGTGACTTTCATTGGCACTGTTTCTGTACTATGATTTATTCTAAATCCTGACTAATAATCTTCATACAGATTGTTCCTGCGCAGGTTGTCACATAGCTGCTTCGCAACTACTTTTTCAAGGATTTTAGCAATAAAGGGTAGATTGGATATCTGTCTATAATTTTTTTCAGTAGAGGTTTAGGTTTAGGTTCAGCTACCTTAAAATCCTGTGGTACATAGCCTGTTATTAAGGATATAGAAGGAGGAGAGGAGCTCACTGTATTGGCAGAGGTCCCCCAGCAGACTAAATCTATAGCAGCATAACTAAGAAATGGTTCAGAGTCCCCTGAGCCATCTCTAACTATAAGCTTTATCAAAAAGGAAAGTTTTAAGCCTAGTCTTAAAGGTAGAGAGGGTTTCTACCTCCCAAACCTGAATTAGGAGCTGGTTTCACAGGAGAGGAGCTTGATAGCTAAGTGCTCTGCCTCCCAGTCTAAATTTGGAAGCTCCAAGGAACCACAAATAGACCTGTACTCTGAGACGGAAGTGCTCTGCTGGGATAATAAGGTTCTATGGGGTCTTTAAGATATGTGTTTGTATTAATATAGTTGAAATAGAGTCATAGAGTCATAGTAACAAAATCATTTGTAAGCTCTCGGGGGCCACATAAAATGAGGGGGCGGGCCGGATTTGGGTCTTGAGTTTGACACCTGTGTCCTACACGGACACAGTTCGTTGTGTGGCTGCAGCATGCATCTCTGCTTGTTTGAAATGAGAACTCGTGCTTGCACCTGCTATGTAGCGAGGTGGCAGACTGTAGCAAAAACAAAGTCACATAATGAAAGCAGGCCTGTATTAACCCAGAAGAAAACTGGACTCGAACAGCTGAGAGACAACACGTCTTGTCCCATTTTTACCTGACGCTATGCATATAATACTTGTCATTGCAGCTTTAATAGTATGAACATTTATAGAGCATTACCAGATTTCTCAAGAAATGGTAAAAATAAATAACATCTTTACAAAACAACAAATTAAGGCACAAGAAACACAAATTTCTAAATCTTACTTTCTCACAAAATAAAGCTTTTAAAGCCAACACCTACAGTAGGTAACATACTGTATGTATGTTTGAACTGTGACATTTCTCATGTGTTTATTCATTCACTGTCTGCTATGTCACGTGACATAATGTGGAGATATCTGGAAGTTGAGTCCTGGCAACTGAATTTCTTTCTTGTTTGGTTGAAAAGTTTCACTACTCATCCAAGTATATTCCACCCAAAAGAAGTCCAGTTGCCATGAGTTTGAATTATTGTAAAATATTGATTATAATTTCATTTTACATGTGTGGACTACAATTTAATGTCTGATCTGAATTCATACAGACATTTCACAAGTTCTGCATTGACAATGAAATCACTATTTTGAATTTAACCTTTGTTTAAAAGAATATTTTAAAAAATACAGAAAAACTCAAATATTTTTCACAAAATATTTTGTGAAAAATCTTTCAAGTGGTGTAAACAACATCAAGATACTGTGTGAGCAATGTGACTTGATAATTTAGGTGATCACTTTTATTTTGTAATTTTCTATTAAAACTAAAGTTTTATTTTGAAAGGACGGAACTTGACGCTAAAAAGTAAGCAAGGGGGAAAACGGTGAAGGAGATAAAAACAAGGTGTAACTTAGACAAAACTCTGCTATACCCTGCTCTAATATTCAACTCGTTATGATTTAAATCTGGTCCTATATAGTTTTAATTTGTTCTCTTGTCCTCTACACGGTAGAATAAACAATAAATGATGATAAAGTAATGAGTGGAGTATCGTAAAATGTAGCGGAGTAAGGGTCACTCTGTTGGAGGTTTCTCCCGGTAAAAGGAGTTTTTCCTCTCCACTGTTGCCTAGTGCTGCTCAAGTGGGACTTGAAAATGTTTCTCATATATTTATATAATGTGTAAGGTCCTAAATCTTACACTGTAAAGTGCCTTGAGATGTCTGATGTTGTGCTTTGACGCTATCTAAATAAAGTTAAATTTAATTCAGTTTGTTTTGTTGTTGTTGTTTATTTATATTTTTATGATTTATGCCCTCTCTTCATCTACTTGTCTGCTTGAAATGTCTGTCTTCAGCTGCTACATGCATAGCTAAACAACTGTATGTGGGCAGTACTAGCATCTGAAGTCAAGTGGCATACACTTGGCAACACACAATGTTTTTAAAGCTGTGGAATAACAAAGAGCTCTCTTCAGGTACATTTAAATACAGCGGCAATGTATGATTGTCCTGAACGACAGGAGATAAGGCTTTTTGTCAGTCAAATGTTGACACAGATTCGTGCAGATGTATTGGGCAAAATAATATCTACAATCTCCCTCTCCTCCTTCTGCCTCCCTACACGTCAGCTTGCAAAGCACCATAATAAAAGAGAACAAGATGATTTTTGGGTTTGTCAGACAGAATGTGCATCTGGAAAGTGACATGATCTGCATCTTTTATACCATGAACACGGAAATCATTACATTTTGCTTTGCATGGGAGCGGGATTTTATTTTGCACATGCAAGTCAAAGATTATATTATTAAGATATCATTCTAATATTCCTATATTAAATATCCTATATATAATATCACTATTCAGAGTGTTAAGCTGCAGCATGTAAAGGTACCTTGGTATGATTCTAAGGATAATGTTTTGTGTGTTGTCCTAGATCCAGCTGAAGAAAAACAAGGCCTTCAGACGTTTTAAGGAGCTACAGGAAAGTCGACCAGAGTTCAAGAACCATAAGCTTGAAGACTTACTTCAACTTCCCATTCATCGGATTGATCAGTAAGCCTGTCATCTGCCTATTGTGTAAATGAAAAGAATAGATGGTTTTTCTTTTTGTTTTTTGTAGGTTACATATATTTAGTTTCACACCATAGGCTGGAATAGTACACAACCTTAAATAGACACCAGAAGAGCACTCTTTACACGTTGTGCCAAACCAATGATCTTTTCTCCACTGAGCTTAAAATTTGCTGCAAACTAGTTTAAATGAATTACTGTAACTGACGGTTACAGTTAGGGCTGAATGATTTTGGAATACAATCTATTTGTGCTTTTTCTTTAAAAAAAAAAAATCAATATTGTGAATTATTATACTATTATTTGCATACCATAACTGTCTGTTCTTGGTTCTGCACATTACCTAATGCTGTGCTAGATTTGTTGCTAGTCACTTTTTTTAACAAAGGCTCTCAGAAAAGTTGGAAAATCATTTGAAAATCATTTGAAACAGGAGCTAAATTGGAAACACTGCACATCAGGAAGTCATGTGACCACATGCTCCACTCTTTAAACTTTATTAGGGCTGTAGATGATGAGCAAACTGCACACAAACAAAGTCATAGACCAGTCAGGGTGCCCATGCTAACCTGATCACCACAAAAGCATTAATATTTTGCCTGATAGGATTATATTTTACTAGAATAGGAGACATTGTTTTATTTTTTATAAAACTAATGAAACTGACACACTCACATGTACTGACGACTTTGTATTGAAATGTTTGACACATTATCTTTTAGCCTCATAGTCTTCAGCTCAGTCCTCTCTCACTGCCCTTTCCTCTGCACTACCCATCATCATCATTGATTCATTCATCATTTTTACTAAAACTCAGGAGACTCGAGGGGTGTGTCTAATTCCCTAATGATTTTAATTGGCATAGCTAGATAATCATCCACAGTTGGTACCTTACCTTGTACTGGCTGTGTTGCTGGGAATAACAGGAAATTGTCATCACTTATACACCATTCAAGGATTATGGATGGTAAACAGGGCCTGAAATGTGGATACTTATGTTGTTGCTGGGGGAGAAATAAAATCATTGCCTTTATTAAGTGGCATTCACTAGAGCCCGTTGGAGCAGTCATCAGGGTCCTCCCCACTGAGCTCACCATTATGACAGTGATGGGCTCTCTAGTTGATTGTGGCAGTGAATAGAAGCCTTCTTCCCTTGTATTGGTTGTGTTTGTGTTGATAATAGAGATGTGGCTCTTACAGAGATGGCAGCAATTGGAGACCTTGAGATATATCTGCTCTAAGCTGAGCACCATTTATTATAACAAGGGTCTGGCTCAGTGCCTGGCTCACTAAAGAGAGGCAGTATGCTGTATGCAAAGGCTGTACAGCTCCAGAGGTCTGGGGGTCATTGCCATATTTGCGGAGTATTGAGTGTGTAGCTTTATGCTTGATTTTGTCTTTCATTTGTCGAGGTGGGGTTTCAAATTGACTGCTTTATGTGCTCAGGTAGTTCCATTTTCTCCAACAGCTGAACACAATAATGTTCTCCAAGACAAGGTCAGAATTTTGATAAATTTCTTTTGAAAGAATTTTAAAAAATGGAACCTTTCTTAAGTACCTGCTATATGTGGTCTGCAGGTACTGAGTTGTATTTGATTACATTGATTTGTGTCACATTGTCTGTCAATTGACCCTGTAGTTCATTGCCAAGTTTGAAGTGACCCTTGCAATGAAAAATCCTCAACTATGGTGTTAGACAGTGTTTTGTTATGAATCATGAGTTAATTCCATTGACTGTGAACATAGAGACCCCTCTCGATGGCTGAGAGTTTTTTTTCTAATTACTGAATATGAGCTCTTCATAATCAACAGACACGTACAAACCTATTGGTTGGGGGGGGGGGGGGGTCAAAAGTACAGTCAATCATTATATTCTTATGTCTATTGCAAAAAAATTGTTGAAGAGACGACCTGGAGAGGGTGTCATACTCTCTAGATTCCAACCTGCGATGACAGCAGGTTGCAAAGAAAACAGCTAATTTCTGTATTAGAGAGTTCCCACAATGCAACTTAGCAGGAACATTGCAGTTCATATCAATATACATTCTGAAAGTATATACCATTCAAAAGCTAACATAATCAACTAGTCATAGCAATTTCTGGAGAAATCGCGTGGGAGAGCTGGCCTGAGCCGCGGCAAGGGTGCTCGCAGTGCGAGGGGGAACAGGAGGGACAAGGCTCTACAGCAGGGGGGCTGTAGCGCTGTCGAGCCCCCCAAGTTCTAAAACTCCAAGGTTTTCTAGTTATTATGTGAAGTGGTATATACGTCAAACAAACAATATACAAGATTATTTTGACTAAAATTAACCAGAAATGGTTCCAACCAATCAAATAAAATAAACACATAAAAATGGACAAGCATAAGGATTTGAGTAAGTTTGACAACGGCCAAATTGTGATGGCTAGACAACTAGGTCAGAGCATCGCCAAAACTGCAGCTTTTGTGGGATGTTCCACTCTGCAGTGGTCAGCATTATAAGTAGTCCAACTAAGGAACAGTGGGGGACTGGTGACAGGGTAATGTGTGGCCAAGGCTCATTGACACACAGGGGGAGAGAAGGCTGGTCTGTGTTGTCTTAACTGTGCATCTGTGGACTGTGCTAGACAAATAAGTCAGATCTATTGAGGCCCACCTTGCAACTTACAGGATCAGGATATCTTGGTACCAGATACCACAGCACAACTTCAGGTGTCTAGAGTAGGGCATCCTTCAGTGGGTCAGGGCCACTGATGTACGGATCCACACTTCCTCACTGTCTTCACTATCATTCTATACGAGCTGTCATCACTGTCTGAGGAAATGGCCCCAACTTCTAGAACATGCACATTTCACACATAAAATGTTCTTGCGTCAATCTCCTAGAAGTGTTAGTGTATGGTAAAAGTAAAAAAATTACTATAGTAAATATTTTGCAACTAAGCACATATTGACACTATAGAATTATATTGTCTGAACAAAAGTGCCCTAACTGCACAGTGTTGCTCTGCGGCAATGAACAAATAAACACAGTTTTAGTATACAGATTATGGAAAAATAAGTCTTAAAATGGTATTTTACATGTTCATGCACATGAATATATTTATATATTTTATTTACTAATTAGTGGGAGAGTGCACCTTGCCGCTCTGCTTCCTAAAGGACTGCTACTCTCTCAGACACAAGGTCATATGCTCTTCAATCCCTCTTTTTATAGGACATATACATGTTAGGTGATATTTTAAATAGTTTATCCCCAAGGGCAACACCGTGCCATAGAGGTTTAAATAATAAATGTGTCAAAAATTATGCAATCCATAGATGGTCCCTTTTGACATTTTTTACATTATGATTTACATACATGTTAGGACAATTTCCTTAATAAAGACTCAGTCTCTGGAATTGGGTTCAGGGCTATAGCTTGTTTATTTTCTTGCAGCAAGGTCTGCATGAACAAACAGCTTCAGTACAGGGTTGTCTGTTTCTGACTAAGAGTACAATTCTTTTATAGGCAAGGAAGAAATAATAGGATGTAGGCTAAGTTGCTTACACCCAAGCATATATTCATTAGACAAATATTCAGACCATATCCTCAAATGATCATGAGATGGCTAAAGAGACAAGGGGGCACTCTATCCTGATTACACCCAGACACAGCTATACCCTCCAAAAAAACAAAGACATGCTCTATGACTATACAGCGTATGTGGCTTAATTGTTTCTACAGGACTTCATTCTCTTAGACTGTCTTACTACATTAGAGTAAGACATATTCATAATCTAACAACAATATAAGCATGATTTTTCTGAGTAAATGTGAAAGTATAATAATACAAATGATAGTTAACATGCAATAAGTTTTCTAACAATACATATATACTGTTTTATAAAGAAAAGAACACAAGAAAAGAAAAGAAACAAATTAAAATTCAGCACAACCAAAACAGCAGTACACAATGCGTTGAGCTTTCTTCAAATGTGTTGAAACCAAAGCTAGTGGCCAATGAAAAGAGATCCACTTCAGCACAACAACAAAAAACAGGCCGGGTTTCACCCACAACCTCATTAAGTTCAGTTCGTTCCAGTTTGTAGCAGGTGAAAAATAAAGAAAACAAAAATCAGGTCCAGGTCTTACCGCGGATCCTTCCAAGCCGGCCAAATCCAAACAAAACAAACACAGACAAACAATTTGAGCCCCACAGCATCTATGACCGCATTCAGTTTTAACAATAAGGAGACTAATGACAATATTTTAGTTTTCAATTTTTGTGTTTTGCGGAATGTTGGTACAGCTAGAGTAGGCCACTCTAAGGTCTGCCTTAAAGGTTTGCTTAATTTCTTCTCCTCTTCAGTCAGCTTTAATCTTTCATAAACAATTTATACATAAAAACGTAGGAAATCTTGTCGTCTTTCTAGGAATATGCTTCTTCACATGACAGGACTTACGGTTTTTGCATGACGTGGCCAACTGTCGATAGTTTGTGGTCTAGGCAGCGCACTTACATGTTAAAATTTATCTGCCAAGTCTCATCCAAATCAGAGATTACCTGTGTTTGTAAATCGTCACTACACCCTCATTTCTTTGAATTACGCCATCAAAAGATATCAATGAGTTTGTTAAGGTGTTGGCGTGCTCTGAGTCTTGGAATTTTTACAATATGACCAACCGTTTTTGCCTCAGAGAGGATTTTGTGGAGCTATTCCACCCTCTATTTTCCCTGTTTGTAGGCACATAAATTTAGCGGCTTTTTAACGGACCATTACTATGGCAATGTATCTTACTCAGTGTCTGTATATTTCTCAACTTGAATATCTCGGTTATAAGAACACATCAATGACGTGCTGCTGTATGTTTCTTTAAGTGTGTGTGTGTGTTCTTTTGCACACATCTTATAATCCATTACGTTAGTATTGACCTATAGCTGCTTTTACCTTTTTCTGATCTTCTCTACTGACTTCTACTGTCAGTACTGAAGTGTACTCTGTCAATACTCCTTGTGACAGACACACTAGCCTACACACAGACACACAAACACAACTCAATCACTCCATGTTCCTAACCTTGATTCAGCATTTCTATTTACTGTAGTTATTCATGGACTTTTACCTGCTACCTGATCATTTCACACAGACACACAAACACGTCTGACTCCACCCCGAGAGTCAACCTTCATAATAAGAGTCTAATTTTCACAATAAGAGCCATCGTGGCCTGTGGAATGTTGGTCCACTCCTCTTCAATAGCTGTGCGAAGTTGCTGAATATTGGCAGGAACTGGAACACG
>JAUYWH010000015.1:375081-389682 GCA_034779795.1 Ctenopoma multispine | reverse complement strand
TTCAGATGTTTGAGTTCAGCTCATGAAAAACGGGAGCAAAAACAAAAGTGTTGCGTTTATATTTTTGTTCAGTGTAGTTTTGTTTGTGTGTCTGTCTGTATGTAGGCTAGTGCGTCTGTGTGACTGAAAAAAGAGCTGTCCCAGCTCTCCCACAATAAAGAGAAAAATAGAATAACATACTTGAGACTTGCCACCCTTTCACTCTTCACAGCCCCTTTGTATAACATTGGTTAAGTTTAGAGTAACCTTACTGTATGTCTTTACACCAAAGACACGCCACTTTGCATTTGAGCTATTAAATTGAGAAATTACCCACAAGCCCATGCCGTGTTCACTAACCCGTGTAGAAGCCTGCCTGCGACTTGTCTCGTAATTAGATATTTTAAGCCTTAATGCACATATCGGATGCAAAATAGTTACGTTAATAGTTACTTAAGTAAAGGTATTATCTCCATCTCATTTTTGATTTACTGATGTCTGTTCAAATATGATGTGTATGTCAGGAGAGACAGAGAATAAAGCCTACATATCATCTGCATATAACAAAGGAATTAATAGCTCATACAGCAGCAGCGGTCGCATCCCTTCACTAGTGCATGCTTTAAAAAGCTCCATTGTTCACTAGGATATGTGAATGGTTATAAACATGGTTCAGATTACTACAGTCATTGTCTCATTATCATTTCTTTGCTTTGCTGCTAATGAGGGGGACAGCAAAGCTAAATGAGAGAGTTCCATTTACATTAGTTGAAATGTGCTACAATAAGGCTCATTAGAGTGTTCGCTTTTTGTTACACAATTGCTTTAATTAGATTTTCATCTCCACTCCTTAATATGAATGAGGGCATCCATCGCTAATGCCTGTAATGTTATTTGTTATTACAAGATAAGACAAGAAGAGAAAGAAGTGAATTATTTCTCTTTTTAAGTGTGTCTTAATTAAAGGAGCAATAATTGCAGCTTGTTTGACTTTCGTTTCACTTCCAGTGACTAATCCACTACAGTTCCCTCCTCCTCTTTCTCCACTTCCACCCACAGACCCACCACGAACCTGCTGCTCCTGTGAATTAATGGTACTGCAACACACACGCAAACACCTGACCACTCAGGTTCCAGGTTTTCAACCACATCTTGTGGCAGATGTGTCATTTTCTTTTAGAATACCAGCACGGAGAGCTGGAATTATGTCAACCAAGTAAACTGAAACAGTGATTCACGTTCACTGGAAAACTCTCAAGTTTTAAAATGTGCAAAATCAGCTAAAATATGTTTTCTATATACACTGCCCCTAGAGGTCTTCAAAGTTCTGATTGGTTCAGAAGAAGCAAAACCTGACCCATGATTCAGTTTAGGTCTTATGTTCATGTGTCAATACAGCTCTATGCCCAATACTCGGGTGGGCCTGAATATCACACGTCAGATATGCATTGTGGCAAGAGAGAATGAGTAAATTTGATTCACTGATATTAAATAACAACTATTAGCCACAACATTAATGCCACCTGGTGGTGTCTTTGTAGTTTTCAATCTATCATTCATCTAAATGCAAACTGTTTTATTTGCAGGAGATGGAAAAAAAAACACTTTCAATTATTTGAAAGTCAGTGTCAGTGTCCTGGTTTTCTAAATACATTGGTCAGGAAATCTGATCTGATCTTCACCAAAGTCACAAATATCAAGAAATGCAATATTTATGAGCTGATAAAACACAGTCATACATGTTCCATGTCTATACTGATAACGCCTATTCAACATACAGAACGATGGTGGAAAAAGTAAGTGAAAGTGTTTTAACTGGTTGAACCTTTGGGAGCAATAAACTCAAACAAGCTCTTTCTGTAGCTGTGGGTTGGTGTGAACAGCTCTCTTGAGGTACTTCCGTATCATGTCTATTAGATTCTGTCTCTCTGAGGTTTTTCTGTAGTTGCCATGCTGCATCATCCAACCTCTTGCCAGACCCTTGCAGACCCATAATAAACCCTCACTTTATTATGTATATTATCTTGATTAACTTGAGAATTAATTTTTCGCTCCATGATGAAGTAGAAGAAGGCTGCTTTTCTGCCTCTTGACGTAGAAATGAATATCAAAGGTGGTACAACCCTTATTAAAAACGGTTTTACATTTACTTTGTATGTTTAATGGGTGTGTTCAATAAAGACACTGAAGATCAGGTCTGTCTGTGTTTCATCATCTTAGAAATATTGTGTTTGTTGAAATTTGTGATTTTGGTATAAATCAGATTTCACCAATTTTTGTGAAAAACAGAATTGCTAATAGTTCTTTTTTCCCCACTCTATTTACAGATTATTGCGGATGCTTGTTGATTGTTGTTTCTATGTTAATACCTATTTGGATTGTCTGTGTTTTAGATAAAGTTGAATTATCCTCTTATCTATTCAGGTCAGATCCAAACCCTTCTTGTGCTCCCCTTGGATCGGGTCTCTCTGTTTTGGAATTGTATGAATTGCATGCTGGGTTTATATTTTAGGTTTCCGACAGGTACATTGTCCCATGTTGTCATCTAATTGGCTCATAGCCTGTAAGCAGCAGTAGAGACTATCTGCTCTGTGGTGCAGACTTTACAACTGATCAGAATCCACAATTTGTATTTCTGTGTGTCAGTTTCTGATATTGTCACATCACAGAGACAAAAAGGCATTAAAACAAGAGTTTAGCCAAACAAGTTTCCAGGTTTGGCTCGGAGAACCACCACTGTGTTATACTCTTTACATTTTGTACATAAATACATCACCACACTACAATGTGTCTCACCCACCATGCCACCAAATGGACCTGTAGCAGTACAGTCTGCCAGCAGCACTAATGGCCTCTGTCAGTGGCACCATAATGTCTCTAAAACAAACCCAGACTACACAAATAGAGCCCTGCAAAGGCAGAGACAGACACTGTGGAAATCAATGTCTATTGTCAATGCACTTCAAGGTCACATGATCCAAGTAAAAAGGATAAAGGTTTTTGAGGAATTTGATGCTCTTCTCAACTGTTATATTAGAAGGAGACTGAAATTACAAGGGCAGTCACAGTTTATGTGTACTTATTGTAGTATCTGACTGCATGATGGGTAAATGAGCCAGTGTTATACTGTAGTAAAACATTGTGATTTGGGCAATGCAGACACAGTGTTTGTATTTTCAAGGAAAAGTTGAACTACTGGGAAACACGAACACTGAATTGGTGTCAGGGTCTGGTCAAATGCGCAGTATCTGAGTTAATCACATATGAGCTACTAGGGGTTAACTTAAAATGTCTTGTTTTAGCAAAGCCAACTGCAAACTTTCATGCTGGTATGACTTTAAACTAAGTTTTTCTTCTACATTCCTAAGCTGTAGTATGTATTAGAGTGTATTAGACTAATTAAGCAGTAATTGTTTAGGGTGCGTACTGAATTGATGAAATGTGAATACCAAATGTGCTCTAATTCATGCTTCCTTCATGTCTGTAAGGATATATGTGCTATAGATTTTATGACCTGGACAATTCTACAAGGGTCCCCCAAAGATTAGAGTCTGTGGTTTAATGCACCATAGGTTAAAGGGGTATAACATCATACAGACTCTTCCGCACAATAATGCTGGCTCCCTGATGCCTGCTAAATCCATCAAATCTTATATTTCTCCTTGTAAGAGGACCTATCTCTTGTCTTTGTGCACAAGCTTTATGTTAAGAAAGTAACATTGTCTCTAAGCATTAGCATGAGCTTTCTGTCAACTGCTGCTCTACTTTGTTGCATTCAGGGACAACACAGAATTCATTAATGTTTCAAATGTTTCCAACCGGAGAAAAAAACTAAAGGCGCAAATCAAGGTCTGAAAAAAACCTTTTGGATAATTGGATTGCAATTGTATATACAGCATACACTCACAGGCCAAATACTGAGAAGTTCTAACTTTGTGAAAGTAGAATTGATGGCAGAGCTGCTGTACTGGACCAATGAGTGTACTTCAACATTCACTGTTCTTGTTGACATTTCAGTATTTATTTGTATTATCTAATAGTATAACAAGTTGCAAGAGATTTTGAAAATTATATTTTAAGCCAGGTGATTGATATATTGTTATTAGTTGTTTTAAGTAAGATGGTGAAGAGGTCTAAGTCCTGATTCACTCATTCGGAACTTTAGGGAGGAGTATGCTTGAGTCAGTGTTTTATTTGGTGTCTGCCAAGAAATGTGTCTGAAGAGGACTCGAGTAAAACCTGTGCAGATCTCACTTGCTACAGCAGTATCTGTCAGGTTGTCGCTATCAACACTGCTTTAAAGCAAAGCATGCTCTCTTCGTTTGCATCAGTCAGGAGCTTAAATCAGAGTCTGTGAACATTTTCTGGTCTGTTAGATGTTTTAACAATGACTGTGGCTCTAATGGCATTTCTATTAAGTGTTTGTTGTTCCAGTTTACACTTTTTCTTTTTCCAGTGTTATTTTTAGACAATGAGCACACATTGACCTTGTTTATTTTCTGTTTACTTACAGATATACGCATTTCCTACAAAACCTGACTGCCAACACAAGTCCAGACAACCCAGAGTTTCAGCAGCTTTCAAGTAAGTGTCTTTTGCAATCATGTTTATAAGCCTATAATCATTTTGCTTCATTTCAAGTAAAATATCTGTAGATTAGCCTTTGTTGTAGTCATTTCTGAGCAATGTGTATTATGCACATTTGCACATACCAGAACTAACAACAAAGAACAGGTTACAGAAAACAGCTACAGAATTTGTTGTGAAAAACGGTAAATTATAGACAGTGTGGCACATAGACAGAAAGTAAGTGTGTGTGTGTGTGTGTGTGTGTGTGTGTGTGTGTGTGTGTGTGTGTGTGTGTGTGTGTGTGGAGTAGATACAGAAAGAAGAAGTTTTTAGTGATCATCAGGTGCAGTGTGTTGGATTGTAGTGTGTAGTTTATGTTCATATAGCAGTAACAATCAGTTCTTGATCAGTGTTATGGCCTGAGGGAAGAAACTGTTCTTGTGTCTGCTAGTTCTAGCAAACAGAGCTCTATGTGAAGGTAAGATTCATGATGTCATCTCTCTAACTGCCATGATTGTTAGGTTTTGTCAACAGTTGCAACAAAATAACAAGTGGTGTGTGTGTCACAAACGCTCCTGGCTCATTCACTACTGTGAGTGTGACAAGCAGTTTAGGGCACAGGAGATTTAAGCAAATCTGTATAATTATAGAATATAAGGCTCCTTCAACAACAGGAGAAATCACACCAGTCAGACTGTGTCCTATTGAAAGACGGTCCTCATTATCTTCATTTGAGGAACACAGGAACGTTTCATATTTGTTGTTGTTGTCACAGCTGTGCTTAGCAATAGGAAAAATGAAAGAGAGGCAAAGCTATATGTGTGTGTAAGTTCTGGTTTGATGTGGATTTTGACATAATTAATTGGGAGCAGATCAGAGGATATTAAGTGGGAGCTATATTAATAAATAAAATCTTCAGCATCAACATAAATTCCGATAATGACTAATTTCAGTCATGAAATAAACAGCGAAACTGACTCAGATGCGAATGTACACAAGGAATTATTTATGTGTATCAATTAAAATCTCATTGCTGGTGTGCTGCCTTAGCTTACAAATTAAAACAGCCCCTGACTCTAAGATGAAGGTACATATCTAAATGCGCTCCACCATTGCCTCTTCCTCTTCTCATTAGTGATCTTTTTTTTGTGTAACTGGGGTTGGAGGGGGTATATGTGGAGAAAATCTTCATATAGGCAGTGTGGTGTTGTAAAGGGAATTATTTTAAAAAAGAAATTCCAGAAAAAAAATCACATTGTATCTGATTAAGCAAACTAGCAGATAGTCACAAGAGGCTTTGTTGTTGTTTCTGTTGTTTTCTTTTATTGTGCTGCTCTGTCAGTTTGCTTTCCCGACTTTTCCCTCAAACTTCCCCTTGTCCCTCGCAGCGTTCAGGATGGATTTAATTGCTGTAATTGCATTAGTGTAGGAATTTCAGGCAGCTTTAGTATGACAACGCCTGACACCACTGTAGTAACAATAATAAAGTCTGACCAGTCTAGAAGCTGCTAACTACAATCAGAGATTTAGCAGTGAACGTTAACAGTCCTCATCCCATGCTCAATTATCTAAATAGCAAATACATGAAATAAAGAGCTGGGAGAAGTGGAGGATGTCTTTAGAATGGATAATGGGCTAAATGTATTATTAATGCCTCAACCAGACCTTGGCTTAAGAATACTGTAATTAGGACTTGTTTTTTTAAAACAGGCAATAGAAAATATTCCAAACACGTACAACAAAGGGAAAAAGTCTACATGGATGCCTTGTTTGGTTTACATTCTAACTGTCGTGAAGTTAAGCGAGCCAATTAGACTGATTATTTTAGGGTAGACAAGTTGCCCAGAGGATCAAGTTCATCTGCTGACTTGCACTGCTCAGAACAAAAGCAGGAAAGTTGAGCTTGGAATTAGAATCCATCTGCTTGTTTTTATTCTGAATGCACTAATGATGTACTTCTAAATGGTTACAGCAATTATTATGGTTGACATACACAGTGTAATTATTCTGGGTATTTTGTGCATTTGGTTGGTCAAGTTTTACCTTCTGTATATCACCTTTTATACCATCTGGTGATCCCTCCCTTTTAAAAAAGGAGGGATCACCATCACTTACTCTCTCCCTAAGAACCATTTTTTTAAACAAGTTAGCCCAGTCTTTTGCCACAATTATTACCTGCGTTGTTATTAAACTATTTAAAAAAAATTAAAACAATTAACTTGTTCCTTTTCTTCAGCAGGCCATACATATTATACATTACTTTCTTAAAAAATGTTATGTATTTACTTAATATTTATTTTAGATTTGCACTTAAAACATGTGTGGGCCAGTTCAATTTCAGTGTAGGCCATCTGAGTTCGAAAGAAAGTTTTAAACACGTTTATTTGATACATTGCTTAATATAGGGTTACATATGATTACACGGTATAACATAGTATATAGTAGAAAAAATGCAACAAATGTATGGAAGGTAGTACATTTGGAATAGTACAGTTAATCCACCAACAGAAAATGAATCAGTGTCATGGACATTAAAAATAGTTCAGCAATGATTCACTGAGGAAGACTAAGGAATTTGTTTAGTTGATTTACATAAGCAAACACAAAACTGTATAGTAAAGCTATGAAAGTTGTCATTGACACATACACGCAAAAATTACATCACAAACATTTTAAATAACATTAAATCATTATGCATTTGTTTTTTTACACAATAAAACACTAAATAACGTGCTATTTTGTTTGTTCCTGTTGTTAAGCTACCGTCCCTACCAACCCACCCAGTGTCTTCTCTGCTGCTAGTTGTTGTTCTGTTCTCTCTCCACTTTTCACTCACCCAGTGCCCAGTTGATGACTGCACACCCTGAGCCTGTTTTTCTTTTATAAAAGGGAGGTATTCCTCTCCACTGTTACCTTTTGCTTGATCAAGGGGGATTTGTTGAGTTTTTTTTATATAATTCTTTAAGGTCTTAACCCTATGTAAAATGATTTGGTGCTATATAAATAAACTGAATTGGACTAAATTATTGTTAAGCATTTTGACTACCTCCAATTTAGATGTAAAAATCTAGAAGTACTTAAGATTACATTAACTTTAGTTAGATTAGTGCTGTAGTCCAGACTACAGACTACATGCTAAAATATTATGTATTGATTTTAGTTCAGTTCTGAATTCTCTGAAAATGCATTCTAGGCCAGTGGATGTAAGTGTAAATTGTGATTATATAATGGATCACACATTCTCTGTAAATCATATTTTACAATACCCTGTAAGCATTTTCAATTCTATAGTGAGATATCATTTGTCAGTGCCTTTCAAAAAATGGGTTAGGTCATTTCTGTCTCTACTTGGTCAAGTTTACTCTCCTCTGATCTCTGTAACGTGCACGGCAGAGTTCTGATGCGATGTGTATACACAAAGACACATGCAGACACACAGGTGAAAACACAGAGAGCGCCTCAGAAAATATTACCATTTAAAGCATAAACGCCAGAACACAGACACACACACTGGCTCCGGCGCAGAACCTTCCAACTGTTTGTAGAATTTTTTCCAGTGCGTTTGGAGACATTGAGTAAAAGGTTCCAGTGAGAACTTCTGTGTGTGTTTTTATTAATTATTCATGATTATTAATCACAGATTCATCGGTTAGAGTGTGGCAAGTTATTTTGGGAACTTTTCCACATGCTGTCCTTGTGTGCTGCATCAGGAATGTCTGCATATTCAAAATACATAACTGCAGCAAAGAAACCTGCAGCAGGGGAAACTGAACAGGGGCTAACTCCCACCTCCTCCCAATGCTGTTAACCTAGGGTAAACACTGTAATATGTTGCTCTCTTTTACTGAGTTTGACAGAAAATACCATTAATTTTTAGTGTCAGTGCCATATGTCAGAACTAGGTAGAGAATGTGATTAAAACAGATTTATGTATTTTACATTTTGAGAAAAAAATATTATTATGCAGTGTTGAGAGTTATTATCTACATCCACATGAATATTAAACTCACCCGCTATAATTACTATCTGTACAAAAAATTCCGTAAAAATTACTCTGGTATACAATAACACACACTAACACTGTTTATATGTTATGGAATTTTCAAGCAGCGCTCTACTATTACAAAGACATAATCAAAATGTTGTTGTTGTAACTATCTTAAACATGAATTTTGTCCACATCATTCCAGGCACTCTGTTGACTTCTTCTTGCTGCTGCAGGTCACACACATATAATACTGTATATCATATAATATGTGCCCATACTTAATTTACATGTTCCCCAAGGATTTGCACATTTAACCATTGTTAAATGTGCAATTAATTTAAGCACTGTTGTTTTTGTTTGTATTTGTTGCAGAGGCGATGACCGCCATGTGCACTGTGTCCCAGCATATCAAGGACAATACCCGGAGCCATGAGAATCACCTGCAGCTTTGTCGGGTGCAGAAACTGCTGACAGGGCAAAAGACAAAGGTGTTGGCTGCAGGTTAGTCTTGAGTCACATACTGTATTCTTTTTATCAGGAGACATATAGCAGTGAAGGAGATTAAGTATGGAGACATTCTAAAAAAGTCACTGGCTATTATAAGAAACTAAAGAATTTTGTACATCACTCTTGGCTACTATGCTAACACAGCACTGCTAATGTTTTATTTTTATCATCCGGCGTTCCCTCTTGCTCATTTATTTTCCCTTTTCTGCTGTGAGTCTATCTCGGCTTGTGGAACAGTGGCCCTTTTCTTTCAGCCACTCCTCTTGTTTTTTGTCTCTGGAGAATCTGGCCTCCCCGTTGATCCACATGCCCTGCCAATCTCCACCAGGACCAATTAGAGCCGAGGCTCATCTCATGGACCTACAGATAAAAAGAAAGTCAAAGTCTGTTAGTGTGAATATGTTTGCTGGATATACGTGAGCACACGTGTGTGTAAAGCCACGAGTGTGTGTTTGTTTGCTTTCTTGGATATGCAGGCTTGCTTTGTGTGTGTACTTAAGGATGTGTTGTTGCAGGCTGGGATAGAGTGCTCAATAGCTCACCTCTCCAGTGTCGATAAGGAAAGTTTCAAAAGCATCCTCTCATCCAAGTTCTCAGGCCCTTGCAACTCTGTCGACTTCCTTTCCAGCCAATAAACCTCCGGTCCCACCAGACAGACTTCAGAGCAGAAGCAGCACCACCCCACCCTGCAATCCCACGCCGACCCCTTCTCCTTCTTCCCCTCTAACATCACCTCTAATGTGGATAAAAGAAAATCTCTGCCTTTTACAGATCAGGAGCATTGGAGCTCCGCAAACATATTAAGTAGCTCTGTAGGAGATGAGGGGATAATTGTGAGACACAAAGACTGAATCAATGGGGCATCAATAAAGCAGACAGACCTGTTTCCCAGGGAAGCCTCAGATTTGTGTCTGCCAGAAACACTTCAGAAAGATATTTTACACTTTCTATCTTGATTCAAATTGATAAATTTTCAGTCTGTGTCCTTTCTCTGTGTTTTGAGTTATTTATTAATGTATTAGTTTTTGTCTCTGATGTGTAGCGCTCAATCAGACTTCCTAATGAAATTAAACATTTTAGGTTTTGCAATGTAATAATACTAATTTAAGTCCTTCAGTAATGAAAGATGCCAGCTGCCTTGTGTTCACATATCAAGGACTTAATTACAACACTCTTGACTTGCTGAGAGCAAGATAATGAGGTAGTAAGAGGGGCGGCACGGTGGTAGTGCTTAGCACTGTCACCTCACGGATAGAAGGACCCGGGTTCGATCCGGGAGCCTTTCTGTGTGGAGTTTGCATGTTCTCCTTGTGTCTGCGTGAGTTCTCTCTGGGTACTCTGGGTTCCTCCCACTGTCCAAAAACGTGTGTGTTTATTGGTGACTCTAAAGAGCATGCATGGTTGTTTGTCTGTATATGTAAACCCTGCGATGGACTGGCGACCTATCCAGGGTGTAACCCGCCTCTCGCCCAATGACAGATGGGATAGGCTCTCATAGCGGTTAGGAAAATGGATGGATGGATGGAGATAGTGAGAGTAATGGTCTGAAACTCTCTGAGGGTCACAAAAAGTGGGCTTTTCAGTGTGCCTTGAACCACCTGAGGTTGGTGAAGGCAATGTGTGCTTGCTAGAAAAAAAAACACAAGTAAGCTAACAGAGTATAATTGATTGATAATTGATTGATTCAGTCATAAAGACTCTGTGTTTTGGTTAGCCATGCTGCTGATATATACTAATAAGCACAATACTGAACATACTGACACATACAGACAGTATGTGTTTGTACTCCTTCGTGGCATGGTTTTAACATTACAGCATGCCAGGCCAACATGAAAAAACTGGTTACAAATGTGACACTAATCTAGTCTGGATATGATCCACAAAGGACACGAGCACAACAGATGATGTGCTCTACATGAATGTATTTCCACCATTGCAGTTGCAGAGGTTGTACCTTTCCATGACACTTGCAGCAGTGGACTCCCAGTCACCTGTTGTGTGAGACATATGAGAAATATTGGTATCAGTTTATAAGTTTTACTAAATTGGGATGGTAAAAACCTGTTATATCACACCCAGACACAGCCATACAGCCACATTTTATATTGTAGTCAGTATTCTTGGGGTGTTTGTTTGAGCAACCAAACACACTTAAAAACTACAGTTTTAAACTCATTAAATATATTGAGTACATTGAGTATATTCTACTACAGCATTACAGATGGAAGCAGGGATATGTTTTTGGAACACTTGGGGTACTGCCATTACAGGCGACACTTGGACACTTTACATTAAGGGCAAAATACTGTTGAAAGCATTTTTATTATCCAGCTGTAGCTTCCAAACCAGTTGATGGAACTCTCTCAGTTGTTTAGGACACTGCCAAATGGAATGGACAGACACAAAACAATGCTGAGATCCCTGACTTTATTTTCATAGCAACTCTGTTTCAGCAATAACGCAGTTGTGTATTGGTTTAAACAAGCTATACAATAGGAGATGGACATATGCACAATTGTGATTTAATATGCATTTTCTAAGTTGCTGCAAACAAGTCATTCAGGTAAACTTATCTGGCAGTTGACACACGGTAACTGGTCTTCTTCTTTAGTTATTAGGTTCAGTTGCCATTACTTAGGCAATCATATAGGTTTGTGCACATGTGCACACCTATGTATGTGTAAATACACACTTAATTACTTTACTTTACTTTAATTTACTTGGCAGACGCTTTTATCCAAAGCGACTTACAAGGAGAAGACACGAGCAATTACCGATCAGTTTCCGTAAATTCTGAGTTACTACAAACAAAGAGCCCTAATATGGTCTAACTCGTCAAGATAAAGAACATGCCAGGAAAGATCAGGATCTCAGTTTTGGATAATTTTAATTTTAAGTGTCACTCAGACATCCATGCCGATATGTCCGAGGGGACAGGCTGAAATTTTTGTTGAGATAGTGGTATACTCTGGTGGGAAAGACAGATAGAGCTAAGTGTAATAAGCATAGGAGTGATAGGAAAAGCCATGGGATTGGATGATGTGACCAAGTGAGCGAGTGTATAGTGACAAAAGAAGGGTGCCACGGACAGAGCCTTGTGGGAACCCTGTGGTTACTTTAGAGAGTGTGGATATCTTACCTCCCCATGATACCTGGAAGGACATGTCTCAAAAATAAGAGGATCACCAATTCAGTACAGTTCCTGTAATTCCTAATTCTGACAGTGTGGTGAGAAGAATCTGGTGATTAACTGTGGTAAAGGCAGCAGATATATCCAGTAGGATGAGGACAGATAATCTGCGAGCAGCACTTGCAGCACAAAGGTCATCCACCATTGCCAGGAGGGAGGTTTCAGTCGAATGTCCTTTCCTGAAACCAGACTGAAAAGGGTCTAATATGAAGAAAGTTGTGCTCTTTCAAGAATTTTAGAAAGAAATGGAAGGTGGTAGCTGTCCAGTAGGGAAGGGTTTAGTGTGGTTTTTTTTTGAGCAGGGAAACGATGAGAGCCTGTTGAAAGTATTGTTTCTAGTTTCAGGGGTAACAGAGGGGTGGGATCTGGGATTTGGGGGTGAGAATTGTTTGCTAATGGTAACCACCTTCTCTGTGAAGATGGTAGCAAAGTCTTCAGGTGAGAGAGAAGTAGAGGGGGGAGGTGGGGGAGCATTCATAATTAATTATGTTCTCTTCTTAAATTATGGCATGGTCTTATAATTAATTTTTTAATAATTTTGTTTCTGTCAATGTGCTTCACTTCTCTGTCTCTCTCCTATTCCATCCCTTCGCTGTCCCACATACAAAAAGACTTGAAAAACATACCAAAGGCAAAGTGCAAATTGTCATCAAGGTTGCCAATCACTGACCATTCTCTCACTTTGACAGGAGTGTTCTCCAGAACATAATCAGCGAGCTTTGATGAAACAATGAACTTGTTCATGTGACAAGGAACTAAATTAAGTCAATCCAACTTTGTACAAAGTGATGCTCTTGCACAGCTAATAACATAACTTGTATTATACTATATGTGGAGGTCCTGGTAACCATTTCTTTTATAGTCCTCTAATTACTAAGCTTTTATCTGGTAAATATGTGGAAAATTATACTAATGTAATGTGTATTAGTTGGCAGATTTATGGAAACTACATTTGGAATTACTAAGAAAAAACTCTGATATTACCCATTAACATAAATAAATGTAATTTTGACCGGTTTAAGTTGGAAAATAACTCAGAAATAAGTAGCCTTTGGATTAAAGCGTCTGCCAAGCAAAGTAATTATATATTATCTAAAAACTAATATAGTACTTCCCAATAAATTATCTTTTGTACTTAGTTTCTGTTTATGGCTACACCCATGTATGTACACTGTGCCTACCTGGTAAAAGCCCCTGTAGGAACAGTTTTTATCTAGTGTTATTGTACAGTATATGCTGGGTATGTTCTTGCAGGTGTATTGACAATTTACTTAGTAAGTAAGCAGAAACTCTACTCTAAATGAAAGTCTTGTCTGTTTCCACAATAATACCAGGATTTTACTATATACTTTATAACAGATTATTCCTTAATCCATGCACGTAACCCAAATATTTACCATATATGGTAAAACATGACAATTTACTAGTTAAATAAAAATAAACTGTACTCTAAAATGAAATTTAGTTTCCAAGCTATTACAGCACTCTGTCCATCTGGTTATACCTTTGTATTGTAATGTGAAAGAACATGTGTGTGTGTCTTTCCTGTTTTTCAGCTTAAGACCCATGGCATTTTAAAAGCAATTTGACCCCTGTCTGGCCCCAATACTTAATCTCAGTGGGCTTGGCTGTAGCTGGAAATGTCCTCTCTAAGCCCCAAAGGCACAGCTATGACCACTCACTAACTATAATCACAAGCTACTAGCTGGGCCAATTACCAAAACACCCTGGACCCAGGCTGACTTTTCATTTTATTTATCCAAATGTCAACCACTTGCTTATTAGCTGTCATCATGCTGCTGCCAATCACAGTCAAGCGGATGAGATGTCTCTTTAGCAGCAACATAGAGTCTTAGATTTTCTCCGTCTTCTTTGCTCCCTTCATATACCCTTATTTATTTTTTCAGTTCAGTGTGGTTTAGTCTCATTATTTCTGTTCTCTCCTGTTCTGTAATTTGATGCCAAAAAGATTGTTAGTGGCTTCATCCAAAATTGACTCTAGTGCAGGCATAACTATCTGGAGCTGAATTTCATTCAATTCATTTTATTTATATAGCACAAAATAAAATCAAATGTCACCATTGTAAGGTTTAACCCTCAGGCATCAGTTTAATTTACTACCCTCTTATATCATTAGGGACAAAAATGCCCTCCTCCTAAAAACTGTTATAAAAATATGAAAGATTCATTCATTTTCTGATTTTCTTTGCATGAATCACTTGAACTACTTCAGCCCAGCTCAAAACTAACAAACATTCAATAATTTTCAGAATTTTAACCCTTTAAATGCCAGTCACGGATGTTTTTTATGAAAAAAACACAAAAAACAAGATATTTTCCAAAAAACAAATGTTAACTGGCTGGGGCA
>JAUYWH010000015.1:349318-372008 GCA_034779795.1 Ctenopoma multispine | reverse complement strand
GTATCTTGTAATCCATTACATTAGTACTTTCTGTAATCCATTATATTAGTATTTACCTGTAGCTGATACTACTTCCACTCTGATCTTCTCTACTGGCTTTAACAGTACTTCAAAGCTGCAGCTGTGTCTCTGCTAACTCTGTCTGTGTAACCATTATCATGGTAACGTAACTCTACATGGGAAATCCTTCTCTCTGATTGGCTGAGGCTTCATCACGATGGCTCTAAGCTTCAGGAACATTTCTTCATATTATGTGTGTGTACTTCTGTCAATACTCCTTGTGTCAGATACACCAGCCTACACACAGACAGACACACAAACACAACTCAATCACTACATGTTACTAACCATGACTCAGCATTTATATTTACTGTAGTTAATGTAGTTAACCTAACTGATGATCATTTAACGCACACACACACACCTGTCTCCACCCTGAGAGTCAACCTTCACAATAAGTGTCTGATTTTCACAAGAAGAGCCTTTTTGTGAAAAAACAATTAAAAGTGATCTGGATGTTTACAATAACGACATTAGTTAGGAAAACCATGTCTGTCATTTGACATTCATCTTTTTTTTTCAACTTTTGCTCTTTGTAATTTACTTTTTTCATCGTTATAAACTTTTTTGTCAACTTCCACAATTGTCAATATTATGTCTTTGTGAACTTTTTAGCTTTCTCATCTTTGAGTTAACTTTTTGTCTTTGTCAACGTGGTGCCAACTTGTCTTTGTCAACTTTATGTCAACATTTTGTCTTTCCCAACATTATGTCAATGTTTTGTCAACTTTTCTTTTTTATCAACTTTGTATCAAATGTTTTGTCTTTGTCAACATTTTTTTCTTTTTTAACTTTTTTCAACTTTTCAACTTTGTCAACTTGAATTAACATCTACCCCCACGCGATTTCTCCAGAAATTGCAAAGTCTAGTCATTATTGCGCTTTATTCCGCCCAATTTTCGCCGGCTATCTAGTCCCACACACTTTGTCCAAAAAATTGTGGGTTTTATATAGGAATGGTGTACTATTTCTCTTGGACGTAAGATATCTTATGGTTTATTTTTAAATGTTTTTTTTCAAGCCTGTGTCAGTGACAGGCAGAGGGAGAGGGCAATAATAGTTCGGGCAACAGAAGAGGTATCATCAGGCTGTGCACATTATATTTGCAGTGAGTGCAAGGCAACTCCCCCCCACCCCCGTCATGGACCCTGCCCCCCTTTAGCCTTTAGCTATTAGCATGCTAATAGCTGGATGGAAAAATTAAGATGTGAAGAGCATTTTAAAATTCATATTAGGTGAAATAAAGTTATGTCCACAAGAAAAGAAGGATACGTTTTTTGGCATTTGATATCTGTACATCACCACACTGAATCTTAAATGAAACACTCAATATGTGAGCAAGGGGTTTGACAAAAGTGTGGCATTAACCATTCAGGAATTTCCATACACAAATAGTGGAATACAAATAACATAATTACAAAATATAAGGGTTTTTAAAAAATCCTTTGCAGTCAAACTCAGTATTTGGTCATGTCCATCATGACGTGAAGTCATATTCTGTTTGCTTTCTTTGCTTTAAGAAACCCTGGGGTAGGTTTTGCTGTATTTTTTAGATCATTTGCAATATTCTATTCAAAAATTTAAAAACTTCATTAATCCCAGAGGTAAATTGCTTTGCCTCGTTACAGCTGCTCTCAGTTCGAAAAGAAATGACAAGAACCACAACCAGTAAAAATCCACATCAACACAAATGCAAAATAGCATCAATAAAAAAAAATCTCATTAAGAACAAAGAAAATCTAAAAATGGATGAAAGAGGTCAATAATATTTCAGGGTGGAATGTAGTGCAACGTGAAGTGATGACAAAAATTATGATTATGATCGTTCTCAGTCTCCTTCTGACACACAGAGGGGGGAAGAGTTATACAGCTTAATGACCAGTTTGTGGCTGTAAGTGTTCTACTGTCCAGCCAGCACACTGTGTAGTGGATACGGGGAATTGTCCAGGATTGAGAGGAGTTTGAACAGCATCCTCCTCTCAGCCACAACATGTTGAGGGTCAAGCTCCACATCCAGAACCAGAGCCAGCCCTCCTGATTAGCTTGTTCAACCTGTTTGTTCCACCTTCAAGTTGTTGCTCCAGCAGACCACAGCATAGCAAAAATTAAACTGGCCACCACAGACTCATTAAAAATCTGTAGCATACTGCTACAGACGTAGAGCCTCCTCAGAAAATACAGCTAGCTTTTATGTACAGTGCTGTTGAGTTTGTTGGCCAGTTTAATGTTGGAGTATACCACCAAATACCTCTTCTCCAGCTCCTTTGTTTTACTGATGTTGCATTCACAGCAGTCTACAAAGCTGCCCACCACTCTAGTACTCTGTGATGTCTCCACTGAATACATCCTACAGTCACAGAGTCAGAACTTCTGAAGGTGGCAGGACTCTGGGGGAAGTCAGTGAGGTAGTCCATAATCCAAGAAATCATGGGAGTGTCAACCTGCATGTTTTTAAATTCACTCCAAGCAGTGCAGGGTGGATGGTGTTAAATGCTCTGTAGGACTTGTGTAGAGCGCCCCCTCAGGCTTTTCCAAGTGGGTGAAGGTGTGATGGACCAGACCACATGATGATGTCCTTCAATCCAAGTTGGGACTGATGGGCAAAGTGGAGGGGGTGAAGTGAGGGTTTGATCAGGGGTCGGAGAGACTTCAGGATCAGTCTCTCAAAAGTCTTGATGTGTGAGGTCAGAGCCACTTGTCTGGGGTCACTGAGGACACTGGGATGTGACTTTTTATTTACAGGAAATAAGCACAACTTTTTCCACGCAAAGGGAACTCTGTCTAGATGCAGACTTAGGTTGAACATGTCTTGGGCTGACTCCATTTGATCCTGCACCTTTTGTGGGATGAAGCAATATGAAGTGCCGTCCTGCCAGTTTTGCGGCATTTGGCTGAATCGAAGCAGCTGAATCTGAACAGGCTATACCTTGCCATGCAACATTCCTGAATGGTTAATGCCATACTTTTGTCAGGCCTTTTGAATTAAAGCTCAAAGTGTTGACTTTGCTCACATATTGAGTGTCTCATTTCAAATTAAATATTGTGGTGTACAGAGAACAAATGCCAAAAAAAGTATTATTATTCCATTATTTATGAAGCTAATTGTGACTATAGAGGAAAACAACTCAATGCTATAAATGTTTGTTGTGCAGCAGGTGGGTAGAAATATGTTAAATGATTTTTGTGTATACACACAGTTGAGTCCTTAGCAGAAGCAATATTTAATTTCCACTTTTGATGTATGTTGCTTTGATTTGTCTTACTTAGAGATACATAGATTCTGACTCATCTCCCAGGTCTCAGTACAGCTACTGGCTGACATTTTTTTCTAAATGATATAGATGCTGTCATGAAACATTCAGAGGAATAGGTCGCACGTCATTGAGCAAGTAACCTAAGTGTTTTTGCAGAAAGTGTTTAGTACCAGTACTGCATGGTATCAATATTCATTTCAGCTGATTTGCGTTTGCTCGTTACGTGCTGTTCATGTGCCTCCCTGTGATGCACAGCAGCTATGTGGCAATTTAATTACACTACAACTTGTCAAAAATGTTGGTAGCATTTGATGCTTTTTTACCATTAAACTTGATTAAGAGAGGAATATGAGTACAGGTTGTATTATTGATTAATCTATGTCCTATTTAAAACATTTTTTTATTGTTTTAACAGACAACTACAGCTTTGATACTGCAAATTAGCCAGCTTACTTGCTAATACTCAGACATTATGATCAACTAACCTTCAGTACTCTCTCTAAACAGGCATTATATATACACTGTGTGGCTAAAATACATTTATTACAACATAAACAATATACAAACATATACATATATATATATATATATATATATATATATATATATATATATATATACACAATACAATTTACATACTGATCTGTCTCAACATCTGGGTTTTGTAATGTTATGATGACAGGAATAAGCATGGACCCTGGCTGGTTTCTGACTACACAGGCCTTTACACGACAAGCTGTTATGCTAACTCCAGTCAATTGCAACATTAACACCATGTGGATTTTATGTTGTGGCTAATCTGTGTCTATTTTGTGAGAGAGTGCACCAATAAAGCACCAGTTCTTTGCCAGGAGTCTGTATAAGAGTGTGTTGCTGTGTGTGTTGTATGATTCTCTTAGCAGTCCTTGTCCTGACTATGCCTGTGTGACTTCATTTGTTGAAGGCACTGTGAATTAAAAGAATCCTTCAAGTGACTGATGAAAGACCCCTGATGAGGAGATTAGTCAGAGCTGTGTTATTTGGAGTGTGTATGTGTAAAGAACTGAGTGTGGTGATGGCTGCCTGCTGCAACAGAATCTCTCAGTTGCTGGATCAGATTAGACATTAGATCCATCTCTTCCACCCCTCCAGTAAATACATCTTCTTCAAGCCTGTTGATGCATTTCACCAGCCCGCTGCACATTATCTAATGGCAGAAATGGCATTTCATTAGCCTCTTATCCCACCAAGGCCCAAATGCATACTCAATAGCATTACACGTAATTTCTCATAAGGACACATTATTGATCCTGGGCACCTACCTGAGCTCAAGGAAAAGGGCTGTCAGCACTCCAGGGCCCTCCTCATCCAGAGGAATGAAGAATTAAAGCCAAATTAAATTTGACAGCTGTAAATGCCATGGCAATCTATATGCAAAGTTTGGGGGGGAAATCACTTTTATTAAAATTCTTGGTGTTTTTTTCCTGGACACTTCTGTTTGTAGAAAGCTGCCTTTTATTTGTGGCTTTGCATGTTTTTTCTCTTTTCCTCTGTGTGTCTTGACCTTTATTATTCTGTCCTCTCTCTCTCTCTCTCTCTCTCTATCTCTACAGTCTCCGTCCTGCTATTATCCCCTCACTACTTGAATATTTTCCCTCATCCATGACAGATATTCTTTGATGTATAAATAATCAAGCTAAATTATGTGCAGTGATGAGCCTCCATGCTCTGCCATTCTTATTATACAAAGTAATTTCCACATAAGAGGGTCAGATTTCCTGACAAATCCCTAATTACCACATTGCTTTAGAAGTGGAATCTATTTGTGCATAAATCAAAGTGGCAAGTGCCTAATATCATGTGCCACTCAATTAGGCCCCACTCACTGAACTCTATAATTAGATAATACATTTGATGATGGTACATTTGAAATCTTAATCTATTACTGTGTAATGAGAGACACCCCCTTTTCCCTGAGTAAAACATTATTATGTTTAATGAGCTCCACTGTTCCAAAGGAAAGTTCTGTCTAGATGAACAAGGAAATTATCTATAAGTCATTGTTCAACAAGCTGGTTTCTTGTGTAGAGGCTGCAGGTAAATGTCATAGGTTATTTGAGGTGTTTCCAGCATAATTATGCTTCTTTAAAAGCCCCTGCTGTTTTTTTTCTTTTTTGGCAAGTACAATTTGAGGCTGGTTTTAACAGCGTGCAATTAGATGGTTGATAATTACTGTTAACTGTTAAAAGAAAGACGACCCTGTCACTGCGTAGACCTGAGAGCAGCTTGTGTTGCTGCCTACAGAACACATAACGTTCTTTACTTGTTGCTTGTTGCTTTCTCTATCTTCTTTGCAAAATATATCTTATATTAGTTTTAATAGTGGTGAAGTAAAAAGTGATGTATTCTACATGCTGCATTGGAAAATGTACAGATGGCACTTCTTAGTGCACCCAATGAGTAAGGAAATCTAAGTTAGTTTTGATGTTGTTAGTTTCACAGTCATTCACCAAACATCCTAACTGTTCTCCTCTCCCTCTCCAGTTAACCTTCCCTAAAGCCAAGCTCCTGCTGATGTCCAGTAACCAGGAGGATCTGAACAACTGGTATCAAAGCCTGAGCTCAGCTATCAGGTATGTACCTCCTACACACATACTGCATGTCAGCACATAGCAGGAGAAGTATGTGTTTCAGTTGGGTCTGCTTTAATAGAAAAGACTGTTTTGTCTCTCTTCAACTCAGTCAACCTCACCTGAAAACAATTCATACATTAGTAAAAATACATTATTTATTCTATAAAGCCCACATGCACAGAAGGTGAACATTTTCTAAAATACAATAAAATCTCTAATCTGTGATTTGTTAATTCACTTGAACCTTTATTTACAAAAGATTGACAAAAGAGTTTGTTCACTGACCAACTTAATTATTGACTCAACTTAATATAAGCAAATGTCCAGTTGAATGCAGTATTACACTTGAAAAAGTGTAAAGGAAAGGAAAAATAGTTATTACACAATAATCTTTACCACTGTGTTACATCACCTTACTTTTTAATGAAATTAAATGAGGGTAATCATTGTGACCGCACACTTTGAGTCTACAAAGCCATACTGTTGTAGCATGTATAGATCAGGGCCTGGCATTGTCGAGCTGAAAAGTCCACTGACTTCTCAATACGCAGAATTATTTGTGTGGAGCTATTCTAATCATTTCTGTATTTACAGCAGAGTGTGAATCAAGTATCCAAATCCATCCACAAATATGTCACATAAATATCCATGTTTAAAAAATCTACTGTATATGTGAGAATGAAATACATTAAACATAGAAGCATTGGTCCTCTAGTTAAAAAAAACACAGGTGTGTCTTTGGACAGCAATGGAAGGAATTAGACATGAATGATATACACACATACACACACATCACTCCTCTTGTGTTTTTTTAATATAATTTAGTTGTTTTACACATGTTATGCATGATATACCTTAATTTACATATATGAATAGTGTATATGTTTTCTTCCTGGAATGAAAAGCATTTGGCTGTTGCCTTACGTGCTTGCTCAAGTGGGACTGTTGGGTTTTCTACATTAATTTGTATATATTATATAATGCGTAAGGTCTTAAACCTTACACTGTAAAGTGCCCTGAGATGACCTGTGTTGTGAATCGGCGCTATATAAATAAAGTTCAATTGAATTGAATTGAATTGAATCAGGAGAAGTCATGTCTGTGAGCAGAGGTATAGAACGACTCCTGGTAAAACTTACTAAGACTGATACTGTGCCTCAGCCTGTTTGTTCCTCAAACAGCAGCTCAGCATTGATCAAACAGACCTCAGTAACTCTGCTCACAGCTACCCTGGTCCCAGCTCCCTGGAGGTAGGTCAGAATCAGCCCAGCTACAGAGTGGCAGGCTATGCTGAAGGCCGTGACCTGGCGTCCCCTGCTAAGCTTAATAGTTCATCACTTTGTCAAAGAGGAGAGAGGAGGATGTCAAAGAGCTCAGACCACCCAGCAGATGGGGGCTGTGGCTGCAGGCTGACGTCTCTCATCTCATGGGAGTGTAATTAGTGGTGGTAGAGGACTGGGGAGAAGATGGGCTGAGAGGACCTGGGGTCAGCAGCACTCGCACCACTAAGGAGGAGTGCAGGACTGAGGAGTGAGTCTACCCACAGATGAATTATTGATTTAACAAAGACTACCCTTCCTAGACTGACACCTCTGAATCATTCGGATGTTGCTGTCTTTGATTATCAAACATTTATTCTTTTTTGTGGTTCGTTCACTTTACACACGCTTACTTTGTGTTACTGTGCAATGTTCCTTGTTAAACTAATATTGTATTAATACCTATACACACCTCCCAGCCAGGGGACTTAATTAGAGCACAGATCAATGCTTGGTGACAGAGTGAATAGTCAGGTAGGCCACAGCCTGACCACCGGGGATGCAGTGAATGGTAAAGACAGTTTAACTCTTACTTAGCTTTTTCATCTGCAGAGCTCCTACCCTCTCCACCTTCTCATGAGATAAATCAGCCAATTATTTAGCCAGGTGTACATTTATAAACAGTGTGTCCATTACACAGTCTATTCACTGTTACGCTGCAAACATACAAAGTTGGGTACATTACTTTCTTGATGTTTTTTTGTCATTTTCGTTTTTAGCTGTGGTTTATCTTTGTGGATGATATACTATAACTGGTTTCTCTTCATCTTTGTGGTCAGTCAGTTTTTTTCATTTGCTGTTTTCAGATAATTCCACCATAGCTGTAATGTTTTACTTTGTAGAGCATTGAGATGACTTCTTTTGTGATTTGGTGCTATATGAATAAACTAAAATGAATAGATGTGTTTTACTCTGAGTGTGTCTTTATTTACTTTGTCTTTTATGTAGCAAATCAGTACAAAGTACAAATCAGTAAAAGTAACCTGGGCGTTGACCTTAAGAATATTTACCACGGTAAATAGTGGCCAGTAGGTTGTGGTAAAAAAGTGTCGTTCAGTATGAACCAACACAGATTCATTGCACGACTATAAAACATGATGCAGATTAACCTGAT
The DNA here is from genome assembly GCA_034779795.1 of Ctenopoma multispine. NCBI lineage: Eukaryota > Metazoa > Chordata > Actinopteri > Anabantiformes > Anabantidae > Ctenopoma > Ctenopoma multispine. The sequence goes on along the minus strand of JAUYWH010000015.1, from coordinate 363,649 downwards.
CACTCGCTGACTAACTGTATATTGTGTTTACAGAAAGCTGCAGTCTACACAGACCGTGGTTCATCAGAGAGATGAGCTGTGCCGGAGACATCTTCGCTCAGCTGCTGACAAGCACAACACACAGAGCAGCAGCAGCAGCATTCCTGGCAGGAAGAGAAACATGGTGAGTTACACACTCACACACACAACAGTAATATATTACATATAGAAATAGCCCCCCCCACACACAGTAGGCACAGTTACAGTTCTTGTTCTTCATAGAACCTTTACACCAATTTTTAATTAGATCAAATACAACATTGTCAAATTCCTAAAATGTAACTAAAATAATTTCAGTTAGTTTAAATATCAGTCCATACAATGATATAAGTGTGATAAAGTCTAAACAGATACAGCAGTAATACATATTCTTTTTTTTGTTGTTTGTGTTGACAGACCATTTTCAGCCACATCAAAATTGTTGTTTGAGAGTTTAAACATTTAACATTTAGTTAATATATTACTTAATTAAAAATATTGTTTTAATACTCAGCAAGCTTCCAGCTAACTTTCCATCACCGTGAAAAGTGTTTATGCCCCTCTGTACAGGGGAGCAGTGAGATCAGTGTGCAAGCTCAGAAGGCTTCAGTTGAATGGGAGAGCAGCGCCCCCAAGAGGATGAAGCAGTCTGACATTCCAGAGCCGAGGTGGGAGGATTTTATTTGTTTTAGGGCACTGTAGTCAGTGAATCATTTCTCTGTGTTCACACTAAATCTTTGGATGTTCATAGAGTCTGACGTTACAGTGAGAAAAGAGGAAACATAATTTTATAATTAAGGAATTATTATTGTGTGTGTGTGTGTGTCTGAAGAAAATAATGTACCCAACTTTAACATCTTCCATGAAAAAGACATCTTCTGCATGGCAGCATAAGTTGTCATTTAGTGTAAATGGTGCCTGCACTTCTGCACATGGGTTTTGTATGATGTGATGTGTTTCTGATTTTGTATAATTATGATCCATTTCTCTGTGTCCAGCAGTGTGGAGACATCCATGTCTGGCTGCATGATCCTCTGATGAATGGAATTCACTTTGAACAGTGTGACATGATGTTTCAGTTTCACTTCAGACTGACTTGTGGTTCACTCAGTTTAGCCAAATGTCTCTGTTTGTGTTAACAGCTTATTTTTACTGTGCTTTTTAACATGTGAACATGAAGTCAGGAGCAGTTTGGTTTTAACCCTAAGCTTCTGCACATTCTGTGTAATACAAACTCAACTAAAACACTGTGAGCAGTGTTGATTTATCTGATTACATGTTTCTTAATGTCTATTTTGTTTATTGAACAGGGACCATTGCAGGCTTCCTTTATTATGACTCAGGCATATACACATAAATATTACATATTATACAGAAATGGTTAATCACTGCCAAGGTCCTTTTCAGCTCACTGCGCCCTAATTCATTAATGACAACACTTTTGATTGTTGCACTGCCATCGTACACCTGCAGCACAGTGTAGCGCTCTTTGTTAGAACCCTGCTCATCTCTCTCTGGGTTTATTGGATTATTTTCTGTTGCTACTCTATGTCCCACAACCTCAATACAACAGTGCTGCTGAGTGGAGAAGATACTCAGCGCACTTCACACAGCTTCACTGCCTTAAAATACCTTTGTTAGAATGTTTGAGTTGATTATGTGATTGTCAGATATATGTTAGTTAATCCTTTTTTCCATGGAAGATCTATTGTTAACTATGTATTTTATTCTGTGATCATTTGTTGTTTAATCATATCATGCTACTTTTAGTAAGTTGTTTAATCATTTATATACTTATCTTGTGCATAATACATTATATATTTTACACTTTTTCCCTAATATAAAGTAAAGCTGTTAAACTATAATCTTAAATAGAGACAGACAAAATGGTAATTTTCCAATAAAATGCTGAAGCAAGTCAGTAAGTATGTATTTGTGTATTTTTCAGCTCAGTTGTCCAGTAGTTATGTGTGTGAACCAAAAACAAGACCCAAAGAATCCTGAGTTTGTCATATTTTAATGTCATGACATTTTTTTCCTGAGACAGGGTTCATCTTAAAGAACAGCTCCACATTTTTACAACTCTTTAAACAGTGAGATTTGCTTGCTGTAATGACTTCTGTTGTCCACATTGGCCAATAGAAAAGAGCCTGTGGAAGTGGAATAGTCAATCAAATAAATCAAGAAACTACAGAATAAGAAGAGAATAACAGTGTAAAAGATAAAGAAAAAAAGACAGCATTTGAGAAATGAAGAAGACAGACATGAACATAACAGAAGCACAACTCATATTTGGGCCATTAGTCGTCCTCTAGTAGCAGGTTACTGTAATGTTGATGAAGACATTTTAAATATTTAACATTTCTATAGATGGACTGCGGAGCTGAGAAAGTGATGAGGTTTCTATTTTAGAAGACAGATGATGGGTGGTCAGTACAGCTGCAGAGTGCACATCCCATGACACTGATCAGTTCCTCTTCAATAATGGATAATTACACAGGGCATCACCGGTCCTGTCAGAGCTCTGGGCATGTTTTCAAACTGCAGTACTGCTATATTAACACAAGGTGGAGCTTAAGACAACACTACCAATTCTGTGACACCACCTACACAATTACAATACAACTTGATGGTTTTTCTCTGTCCCCTAGTTATGCTTCGTCTTCTCTCTCTGTACTTTTCTGCAAGTGTCCTTGACCTCGGAGTTGTGTGATTTCAGTTTGCAGTCGCTGGTCTTACCAACCTGCCCAGTGCCTCATCTGTTGCTCCTTGTTGATGTTTTGATCTCTGTTACCTGTTGTTCTTTTTCTCTCTCCTGTTTTTACTCACCTCAACCAGTTTACGCAAATGACCGCCCACCCTGAGCCTGGTTCTGCTGGAGGTTTATTTCGTTAAAGGGAGTTTCTCCTCTTCACTGTTGCCTAGTGCTCACACAAGTGGGGTTGTTGGGTTTTGTACAAATATTCTGTATATACACTGCTCAAAAAAATTTAAGGAACACTTTTTAATCAAAGTATTGTATCAAGTTAGTCAAACATCTGGGATATTGATCTGGTCAGTTAAGTAGCAGCAAGGGTTTTTAATATTTTAACAGGAATGGTTTTGCAGGTGGAGGACATTTTTTTTGGAGGACATTTTTTTCCCTCATTTTTTTTTTACTGCTTTTTAGTAGTTTTGCATTTTACTAGGGTCAGTGTCACTACTGGTAGCATAAGGTGATACCTGGATCCCACAGAGGTTGCACAGGCAGTCCAGCTCCACCAGAATGGCACCTTAATATGTGCTATTGCCGGAAGGTTTGCTGTGTCTCTCAGCACAGTCTCAAGAGAATGGAGGAGATTCCAGGAGACAGGCAATTACCCTAGGAGGACTGGATGGGGCGTTGAAGTTCCTTAACCCATCAGCAAGATCGGCATCTTCTCCTTTGTGCAAGGAGGAACAGGATCAGTACTTTCAGAGCCCTACAAATTGACCTCCAGTGGGTCACTGATGTGACTGTCTGACCAAACCATTAGAAACATACTCCATGAGGGTGACCTGAGGGCCCCACATCCTCAATTGGGCCCCGTGCTCACTGCCCCGCACTCTGGAGCTCGACTGGCTTTTGCCAGAGAACACCAGAATTGGCACGTCCAGCACTGGCACCCTGTGCTTTTCACAGATGAGAGCAGGTTCACTCTGAGCTCATGTGACAGACGTGAAAGGATCTGGAGAAGCTGTGGTGAACGTTATGCTGCCTGCAACATTGTTCAGCATGATTGTTTTGGTGGTGGGTCAGTGTTGGTCTGGGGAGGCATATCCATGAAGGGATGCACAGACCTACAGGATAGACGATGGCACCATGATTGCCATTAGGTATGGGGATGAAATCCTTAGACCCATTGTTAGACCCTTCGTTGGTGCAGTGGGTCTTGGGTTCCTTCTGGTACATGATAATGCCTGGCCTCATGTGGCAAGAGTATGCAGGCAATTCCTGGAGGTTGAAGGAATTTATACCATTGACTGGCCTCCACGCTCACTTGACCTTAATCCAATAGAACATCTCTGGGACATCATGTTTAGGTCTATCCGATGCCACCAGGTTGCACCTCAGACTGTCCAGGGGCTCAGTGATTCCCTGGTCAGGGTCTGGGAGGAGATTCCCCAGGATACCATCCGTCATCTCATAAAGAGGATGCCCCAACATTGTCAGGCATGCATACAAGCACGTGGGGGCCATACAAACTACTGAGTACCATTTTGAGTTGCTGCAAGGACATTTCAGCGAATTGGACTAGTCTGCCGCATCAGTTTTTCAGTTAAATTTCTTGGTGACTTCAAATTAAGCCCTCTTTAGGTTGATAATTTTCATTTTCTTTAAATGATGCGACATCCTTTTGTTCCTAACACATTACCACATTCCAAAGCGACTTACAAGGAGCTGGAGATGTGCTGCAAGCTTCAACTCTTAGGCAGCAGGTAAATAGAAAATGGTCTGTTTGTTATTCATCAGTTTACGGAAACAACTACACGCTAACTAACTAACTTCACTACCAGTCAAAAGTATAGACACACCTCTTTCAGTGGTTTTTCTTTATTTTTGTATTATTTACAACATTGTACATTACTACTGAAAACATGTAAACTATAAAAAAACATCCATGGAATTATGTAGTAAACATAAAAGTATTAAACAACCCAGAATATGTTTTATATTTTTGAGTTGTCACCTTTTGCTTTGATGACCACTTTGCATACTCATCTGGAATGGTTTTCCAAATGTCTTGAAGGAGTTCCTAGAGTATGTTCTTGAATTTAGTTCATTGAACACTTTTACATTCTCCAGCGTCCTCTAAAAGTACAAACGTGAGATACAGTAGGTGAATTACTGTAAACACTATAATGTATGTGCGTAGGTCGTCAAACATCTTGATTTTTGGTAAGGTATTTGGAGAAAGTAGTTAAATCGATAGAGGCAATCCTGAGCTCAGAAAGAGGAGATGCGAACCAGAAATGGGAATTTCTTGAGGAAGTGATTAAACAGGAGGTGCAAATCACCATTAAAATAATAGAACAGCTCTGCAGGTTTTCAAGTGAAAGAAATGACACATAGAGCAGTTTTCCCAGATTGACGACACACTGTGCACCATCAAGTTTGAAGAGAGGCTCAGCGAAATGCTAGCACCAAATAATAAGAACATGGACATTGCTGCTAAGGTCTGCCTCTTTAAACATTGACACTGACAAGGAGAACTTGATTTGAAGAACTTGAAGAACTTGTATTGCTGTAATATTTCTCCTACACGTTCCATTGTCTCAGTCCATTGCAGCAATATCTCTGTTGTACCTAGTGTTTACATTATCTTTGTCATTCAAGTGCTGGATTTTGAGCTTCCAAATAATCTACTTAAAATCTTTTAGCAATTTCTACAAGGGTATTTCATTATTTTCTGGCTGACTGCTTGTCTTCCCTGCCACAACCTCCAGCCACCAGCTCACTTGTTTCAAAGTCCCTAGTTATCTTGTCAGGAGTTTTACCTACCAGTTCCTCTTAGATTGTCTATGGTGCTTATACAATCTCAGCTACGCAACCTCCTCCTCTTTTCTTTCTTTCTTGCAGTGTGAATTACTAACTTGTTGATGTCTTGATGCATGCTCAGTAATCCAGGTAAGGAATGCTAAATGAACGGGTAAGACAAACCAACTTCACCATTGATGTTTTAAAATCTAAAGAGGATTGGATCTGCCAAAACTTTCAGCGCTTTGAGATGAGAAAACACTTCAACAGGTGCTTGAGTTCACCGAGAGGGCTCGTCTAGCACAGCATGAAAAGTCTAAAACCAGGCAAAAGAGGAAGTTTGATTTCTTTGCTGTGTGCCGAAAACAACAGCACACTATGGGGTGTGTCCTTTACAGCCGGCAGAGAGAAGGATGCCAAACAGAAACCAAGGATGAGGACAAGTGGCTGAAGAATTTGTCTGTCAAACAACTCACCCAAGCAGAGAAAAATGTCCTTGCAAGAGGGTTCAACTTTGCGGTCACACCGAAACAAATCCCACTAGTGGAACTGATCACAGCCACAGAATCTGCAATCACACACAAAATTGCAGATGTGGAAACGGAACAACTGTGGATAAAAGTTTCGGGCATATCTCAGCAATGCAAAACCCCCTGCATCCAATATCAGCATTGAGGAGAGGAAGGCTCTCACGACACGCAGTAAGGACAACAACATCATCATCCTTCCAGCAAACAAGGAAAGGTGCACAGTTTTGCTAAATCAGACAGACTACCATGAGAAAATGTTGTCTTTGCTCAGTGATAGAAGTACTTATGAGCCCTTAAAGCGAGATCCAGGTAGTGGCTACAGGAAAAAGGTGATAGATTTTCTGAAGCAGTTGCAGAACAAAGCTATTGACCAGACCGCACAGATTATACCCAGGGGAATCTACACCAAGTCTGTGTGGTTTATCAAAAATACAAAAACAGGGTGCTCCTTTAAGACCCTTTGTCTGCATGATCAATTCGGTCACACATAACATCTCCAAGTTCCTGGCCGCTATCCTTAAACTCTTGGTAGGCATCTTAGAACACCACATTCAGAACACATTAGAATTTTTGGAGAATGCAAGAGATGTCATGACATTTTCTCTGGGTTGCAGTCGAGGTAGTGACTCTCTTTAGTAAAGGCAGGGTGAGAAGGAGTCTAATGAGACGGCTAGCTGCACTTAGCCAAGTAAATCAAAGAAGTTACACACACACACTTCCTGCTGTTCCTCTGTTTTACTGGTTACATATTCTGTATCAGTTAGTTTAGAAAGTCTTTATCGTTCAGATGCTCTATGATGGAAAAATCCTTCAGACCAGACCAATGTCTGACTAGAGAACCCTAACCCGCCCACTGAGTTTGATGGGTGAAGGTGACAGATACATTTATTTCACAGCGTGCAGCAACAACACAGACTGTGAAATAAATAAATAGACAGTGAAATAAATATATATTTTGCTTTTTAATGACATGGATATATTTGGTTACTTAAAAATAAAATATTTTTTTTAAATATCTAAAAAATTATGTGTGAATTAATGACACATTTATATAACTATTTAAGTGCTTATTATATTTATTGTATTGCGTCGCTCTCCACACTCTACAGTATGTGTCCAAAAGGTGAAAAATAAAGAAAAGTTCACAAATACATTACACTGACATTACATTACATTGGTGTTTTTCTCAAATCACCGTGTCTCAGTGGCTTTCAAACTCCAAAACACGCTACACCAAAGATTAGTCCACCCTAAGGATCGGTTCCCTTGACACAAACAGAATAATATATTTTATGTGCAGTTAAGTGCCAGGAGGATCGCTGAGAATTATACATTGGGAAACCAAACAACCACTGGCTTAAACGCATGGCACAACACAGAAGAGCTACCTTTTCAGGCCAGGACTCTGCAGTCTGTTTACCTCTACAGGATAGTGGTCACTCCTTCAGAGATGAAGAAGTGCACATCCTGGATAGAGAGGAACGCTGGTTTGAGAGAGAAGTCAAGGAGGCCATTTACGTGAAAAAGGAACGACCCTCTCTGAACTGAGGAGGGGGCCTAAGGGTACATCCGTCTCCATCGTTCAATGCTGTGATTGGAGCCATTCCCCAACCCTCTGTGAATGGTACACATGTCCATTGTAAGGATGTCCAATATTATCGGCCTACTATTAATATTGGTCGATATTGGCATATCTGTTTTGGTTTTTACTCTTTTAATGGCACAACCTTTACATACCATACACATATTATACATCAAACTCTTCAGCTACTTCTCCTCTCTTTCTTAAAATGTCAAAATATGACAAATATGGGGTATAGTTTTTAAGATATTTCTGCTTTTGTTTTGAGACAAAATAAATATGGTAAATAAATATAATATTTGCTTACCTTAAATTGAAGTTTTCATATTTTTCACAGATAATGTTTAAGTAAGCATGATAGGAGATATGTGATGTTAGTTACCTAAAATGATTTAGTTTTTCTTTTTTTATGTGGGGGGGACCCCACGTATATTGGTATCGGTTTATATTGGTAGTTAGACTATATCGGTATATCAGATATTAGTAAAGAAGCCAATATCGAACATCCCTAGTCCATTGATCAGTAGACAATTTGTATATCATTGATGACATGGCCCATTGTTAGTCAATGGTGCTAGTTTCAACATAGACACTACTGTAACTTAGTGTAGCAAACAGACTCTAACGTCACAACTTACAGTTGCAGAGCTCATTTAGGTGTTTACTACTGTATAATCAAAAGTTTAGTTATCTCAATCAAAGCTAAAACCCAATGATCTCGTGATTGCTGTAATGTCAAGGAAAAGTTGAAACAGCTTTCTGCTGTAGCATCAGAGTCTTCTTCTTCTACCATCTGGTGGGGAATATGTCACAGTGCGCAGTAGGACAGGACTTGACTGTTTTGGTCAGTCAACACAGCTTGCTCCTCCTCTGCTTGATTCACAGTTCAGGTTATATAAAATATGTGTAATATATAAATAAGTCTATGACACTTTATCTTTTGTGTTTGGTTTTCTCTAAATGTCAATGCAGCCCACGTGATGTAATTTCCTTGATCCTGGTAGAGGTAAAGATAAGCAGAGATGCAAATTTTTCTAGCGGTATAAAAAAACAATACCATGTTACTCAGACTCCACACAAGGAAGAAAGTAGAATAAACACTCATGGTGCATTTCAGGTCCATAGGAAAGGGGATAGTTAGATCTGTGTCATTTTCTTTTATATGCAAGATACAGTGCAGTATGACAGTATGTCAGGGGATTTGAACTTTATTCTCCAGAACCCTCCTAACATAATGTCTGTGTGTGTGTTGTTGAGGTATTTAACTCATGTACCTAACTGAAATGGAGTTGAGGAACTGTACTGGATCATAAGGTCTATGTCTAGTCATACATGTACACAGGCATGTTAAGCTTTGGAAATGTGGCTTTTCTGGCATCAGTATTTCTAAAACAGCCTGGACACACTGAACTGAAGATGAAGATGTGTTTACTCTGAATGACATAAAGTGTTGTAAAATCACCGTCCACCTGTCACCAGCTGTTGCACTACTCCGTTGGAAAATGCACATCAACAGAAAAAGAGCACATGAATAACTGGTTTTATGAAAGGCCATGAACTAACAGCCTATGTGCTCAATCCGTGATCTAGTGAGTGTGATCCAGTAAAAGATGAAGTGAACTGTCAGGAGCAGTGTGTATTCCCATGCGAGCTGAAGGTAGCACGAGGTGATTTACTGTAAACACGCGAAGCAGGAAGTTAGTTATGAAACGTCAGCGCGCTCCTCGCGGGATGTTTTCCCCCTCACTGAAACTCGTTTACTGACAGAACACAGAAACGTCGTGGACTGGGTCTAATAGCGTGACAGTTGTTTTTGACTATGTGAAAATGCTTCTTTTCCGAGCAGTTCTGGTGTCACTGTGTGCGTCGTTGTCGTCCACGGTGAGAGTTTTATCATGGCCTCCTCTCAACTGCTCTCAGCAGGTAAGTGAAACAGCACCTGGCTCCGCGGGGACGTCACACGTATTTACCCTGACACGAAGAAACACTGTACACTGAAATCAACACAACTCAGATTTGTATGTGTCTCTGTTGTACAGGTTATGTGATGTTACTGAGTAATAGAGAGCAGTAGACACTGCGCACTTTCTCTTACAGTTGATACTGTTATTTCAACATGGATTCATTCAGTGACGTCTCATTTAATTCCTCCTGTCTCATATACCTTTAGAAACTATATATTCAGTTCAATTCAGCTTTATTTGTATAGCGCCAAATCACAACAGAAATCATCTCAAGGCACTTGACAGTGTATATATGTTTTGACCAAAAGAGCATATTGATGTAATGAGGCACGACATAGTCTGTATTCCGTCATGTTCATAAAATACTGTACAAAATACCAAAAAGTCACTTATCATAACAAAACAAAACAAAATCAAAGTATCAAGGCACTTTACATACACGGTTAAGATTTCGCAGCGTTATATGGAAAACAAATTGCTGACGGTGATCAGTGGAGAGGAAGTCCCTTTAACAGAAAATAGATCCAGTAGAAGCAAGCTCAGGATGGGCGGCCATCTGCATTGACTGGTTAGGGTGAGTGGGAGAAGGAGAGAGAAAAGAACAGCAGGCAACACGCATGAAACGAAAAACTGGGCAGGATCACTGTTGATGAGCAGTTGTTATTGTTAATTGTTATTTAGACTCACTTGCTCTCTGTGTTATAAAATCATCTCTTATAGTAAGAACAGTGTGCAGATAGATTGACTTCCTCATTCAACCGTGTAAGTCTGAGAAGTGATCTTGTTCATACTGACTAAAAGCAAACCACGTCAAGCCACATGCAAAGATGAATGTTCTTTCAGATACATGTTAATATTATTTACTTATATAATACTATTTCTAGTTATTACTTCTGTAGAATGTGTTATTTAAGGATTTTAGCATTTTTAAATAAATAAAAAAACGAATTTAAATGATTGTTGTATTTGTTTTGAATTGAATTGGGTCCAACAAAAATGATATAACTTTATAACTTTTTATAACTTTCTTCTGCAGAAGTTAGTGTAAAGGCTAAGATAAAATTCCTTTACAGCACTTCACTGCAGTTCAAAGGTACTTTATGAAAACCACTCACAATAAACACAGAGGAAAGTGGTGTCACGTCAAAATCAAACGGATGTCTACATCCTTATCAACACAGGATATTATTTGTTTTAGATTATGTTTTACTATTAAACGTAAAACTAAAAGTTAAAATCATCAGTCTATTTTGTAATAAAAAAGTCTTTAAGACAAACTTCCAATTGTCTGGTGTATTATACCGTAAATGAACAGTAGAACTTGGAAAACTACAAACAACTATAAATTGGTTAGAAAAAAATATGAAAATGTGTTTTTAGAGTCTAAGGTAGCAGAAAGTAGAAAAGACAGAAGAAAGTTTAAACTGGACTTTAAAAAAATGCTAATTCTCTTTTTTTCTCCTTTCTTTTTGTGTGGTGTCACAGGGCTTGAGGTGTAATGTCAGCACAAGTGAGTGACTCTTCTCTTCTTCACTGCGATTATTATAGATTTTCTTCAGAAAGCAGGGTGCTGCTCACAAGTCTGTAATGTGTAATATATATATATATATATATAATAAATATTATATAGAGAAGGCCTTACTTGCCCAAGTTCACGTCACAGTCGTGATGTCAGGGTGTGCTCCAGTCAGCAGCTAGAAAGAAGATTGACTAACCAAAACAACCAATCATTTGTCCTCGTTGTCCCTGTAAAATACCACTGCTTTGCTTTGTTAAACTTACTTTTAAGTTGATTATATTCACTGATTTTTATTTTCCCAAAACAAGCACAGACATTAACAGTGTGCACAATTTACAAAGGTGTCATTTATTTCTGTGCTCTCATTATACCATTAGTTTATTATATAAAAGATTGTCATATTGTCCACAAAAATTAAAATTTCCAAACAAAATCATGGAGCTCTGCTTTTAATGTGCAGGAGGGAAAACATATGTACTGTATGTATGTATTTGTTGTCTAAAGAACAACCTTATTATCAGCAGGTAATAACTCTTTTTCCATTAAGTGACAGGGAACAAATACATGAATGCTGTAAATACATGTGTTAGAAAAGTCAGTGTTTGTGTGAGCAGGTAACTGTATGGACAGGGAATGGCTGGATTCCCATAAATACACTCCCAGTGGTCCAGAGGAGCTACAGGTTTCTTTGGACATCAGGCTGGATGAGATAGGACACCTGAACGCTGTTCTGGTTGCTAGCTGGAAGGTAAAAGACGAAGGTGAGTCAGTCTGCTGAGAGGATTGTGGTTATGACATCTCAGTGAATATGTATAACATCTGCATCAGACATAATTAAAGAGCATTGACCAGCTTAATATTTCCACAGGATAATGTTGTGTTATGAAGAAATAGAAGAGAATGATTGATAATGTTATTTCTGATTCATAGCTCTCGGACACTTTATATAAGCAATGTTGAAGATTGTCTTAAGTGTTAAATTTAGGATTTATATAGTGCTCTCAAAAGATAAATACTTTTTAGTTACAATGGCACAAATTGATGTAATATGTTTTATAAATATATCTAAGGAGTGATTGAGCTCATAGCTGAAATCACTAAGATTGAAAGGACCAATAAGGTAGTCCAATGAAATTAAAAATAATACCAACCAACATTAGACTCATGTAATAGTTGTAATAAAGTGAATTCTCTGTGGTGAAGATGGGAGCTGTGAGGCAGAACATGACCTCTGCTGTGTGTCTCCTCAGGCAGTATCCGTGATCTGAAGGCCACTGAGCTCCACGTGTTGGTAGCATCCACCAATCAGAACCTGTGTGTTCGATATTCCTTCAAAGACAAGCTTCCAATGAGAAGTCCATCAGGTGAAAAGGTAGGGTGCTCAAACTATTTTGATTATATTCAAATTTTCTTGTTGTTTTTTTGTTTTTTTTATTATTATTCCTGTTCATATGGAAGGCAGCCTGTGTTTGGAAACTTTATTGATTCTCTCACTTTGCACAGTTTTTAATACAGTTCAAGTTAAACTTGTCAGATTTATCTCGTCCTAGCACAACAAACTCCATTATCAACCACATGTTTCATGTCCAGATCCTTCACTACATTAACGCTCTGTTTCACTAAAGGTTTGGGTGTAAAGAAACATGTGCAAAAAGTGGCACAAACTGATCTACTGAGGGTGCACACTGAGGACTGCGTCTCTCAGATGCTTTGTCTTTATAAATACTGTGGGCCCTTACATGAAGTTTCCATACATTGAGGATGCACTGAATAAGCTAAACGCACCTTTTATGTAGTTGCTGGTTTCCTGATGGTTATAGGAGGTTTTGACTGAACACATGTACAACTTGCCCCCTGTAAACACTGAGCTTGTGGATAGGAATCATTAGCACACACGTTCTTTGAATGTACAGATTATTTGTAATAACCAGGGTTGTAATCAAATCCTGAGGGGCAATATATGATTAGTTTATTCTGAGGAATAGCATCTTCTTTCCAATTTGAGAGAATGTGAGTATAGAACTGACTGACTGTGAGTCATTATGAGATTTGTAAAATTTTTGCTTGCATTAAAGAAAGACTCTATGTATGCTTTACACTACCATTCAAAAGTTTAGACACATATAGAAATGACCATATTTGTGAAAGAAAAGCAGATTTCATAACATAAGATTGATCAGAATGAATATGTAGACATTGTCCAAACTTTTGACTGGTAGTGTATGTCTTAGTAGATCAACATCAAAACATCCACTAAACACACTGTGTCCCAATTCTGGAACAGGTTTGTACCTACAGATCAAATTGGACTGAGATCATTAAAGACTACTGATATGTCTGTGAAGATTCTCACTCATCCAGGTCATGGTTATCCCATTAAAGGTTATTCAGTGGCAACTGGACTTGTTTAAGTTCCTTGAAGACATTTCACCCTCCAATTGTTCAGAATTGAGAAAACACTATGGAATGGAGGGCAAAACGTCTTCAAGGAACTAAAACAAGTCCAGTTGCCACTGAATAACTTTAGATATGTAAAATAAAAATAAAAAATCATTTACACCTGTTGAAAACTACACCCAGCAACATTGTGATTTGTCCAACTTCTTTTCTTAACAGACTATTGTTTTGTGCTTTCAGTGGTCATTCTCAGCTAACATGGTGGTGTTGGACCCTGGTCAGAAATACCGGGTCTCTATCTTCAATATCCCTAAACCAGAGATGGGCCACAGCAGCTATGATGTCAGCGCTGATGTCATCGTTCCTGGTGGGTCTAAATGAAATGAAATGAGCAATGGAAACTGTACTATAACTGTCTTTCTGCTCTATTTTATCACTCCCTTTAGTTTTACTGTGTTATTTTCCACCACCATAGTACATGGTATGCTGGACATTACAGACAGACAGTACATGTCTATCAGGCTGCATTCACACAGAAAAAAGGTTTTTTGCTGAGATGAAGATGTTTGTTTGGTGTATTTGACTGAACAACATGTAGTATGAAAACACAATCATTGAGGTATTTGGCTTAATTAGGAGGAAACTGATTTAACAGTATCAGAAATGTTGTACTACAGAAGGTCATAGATCTGTTAAATCTGTGTTAAAGATCTGTGTTAAAGAGACCTTAGGTTAAGTGGTTACTGTTGTTACGTCCCCATAGGGGATGCGACATAATAAACCCAGAGCCTAAAAGTAGAACGATATAGGTATTTATTGTGATG
>JAUYWH010000015.1:337499-349218 GCA_034779795.1 Ctenopoma multispine | reverse complement strand
CAGTTGTGTTACCATCATTGCACATGGTTTTCTAATGATCAGTTCTCCTTTTAAATTAATACATTTGCATTAGCAAATGTAACATGCTATTGTAAGACAGTACTAATGTTTGAAGAATTTAGTTCTCTGTATGTTTATATAAATATTCATTTTTTCAAAACAGCTGTTTTCAGCTACAATAGTCATTTACAATATGAACAATGTCTACACATTTATTCTGATCAATTTGATGGTATGAAATCTGCTTTTCTTTCACAAACCTGCTCATTTCTATGTGTGTCCAAACTTTTGAATGGTAGTGTATATGTACATTTGTTTTAACTTGATTCTGTTTTACCCAGATTGTCAAGATCCCAAAATGAAGATGACCCAGTTTTGTATAGAGAGAGGTAAGTCAGTGCAACTCCAGTAATAATGTGTCACATGTCCTCATATGAAATGTCTCATATGATTTCTTGTATATGAGACATTGCTAACACGTTGTCTTGTTGATGTGGTGTAGGAAGTCTGTGGCAGCCTAACATCAGTCTGACTCTGATCACTGCAGTCAAGGAAGGATCTTTACTCGCTGTCAGCTTCAGAACTGACAGACTGTGTGACGAGTACATAGTTATCATTAGGTGCCCTGCTACCCAGCATGTAGACCAATATATACACAAGGTAAGGTGACTTCATGATGACAATCAAATGATTTTGTATTTGAAGAGCACTTGTGCAATATGTTGCTGCATACAGAAGACAAATGCAGTTTCCTCTTTAGTGATTTGACCCAGAACTGTAGGTGCTCATTACGAAAGCCTGTGTTTTTTACCTTAGCCTAGTTTTTACCCCAGTTTTTTGTTGCAAGTGCAGAAAACCCTTACTCACATGTCATCTTCCTGCTCAGTTCCAGTGTTATACTGCAGTCTTTGGTGACGTGTTCTATAGACTCTAGAATTTTAAAGAAATGCAGTAGTTTATTAAGATGATATCAACATCATCCCATATCCTACATGACATACAGTACACTATGTACTGTCTACGGTACATAGGCAAAACATCCTACATCTGTGTACAGTATGTAGTAAACTCTTTACTTGTAGCTCTAACTAAATGATTAAAGTAGGAGGTTGAACAGGTTGAGTTATTACCCGCTACATAAACTTGCTGCACTCCATAATAAAAAGCAGACCAGGTTCTTGTTGTGTGACATCATGGAGTGATGTGTTCCTTGTGTAGATAGTCATTGTTGTAAGTGTACGTTTTTTATGTGAGGAGCTTTTCTGGAGCAGCAAAACAACTATTTTGTAGTTGTCTTTTTTTAACAACATGCCTTTATGTGATTGGGGACACATCTGACACTAAGTGTTTATGGTCAAATGTACCAGGGCTATAGTCAGAAATGTTTGAAATTATCATTTTCCTACAGTATCTGTTCTGTCTGTACTCCTTCTCTAGGCCAACCAGACAACCCTGAATGTAACATTCAGCCTTGACAAATGGCCAAGATACTGCTGCCAGTTTGATGTTGAGGTAAATCATTTGTTCTGCTGAGTCATCTAAATGTATTATTAGTTTTCAGCTGCCAATGCCTCTGCATTCTCCATGATTACATTTGACCTTAGTGTTTGAGTTAACATCACTTCATTCTTCACTGCAGATCAAACCTCTTTTCCAGCAATGTGGTCAAGACTGTGTTCGCCGAAGAAGAACTTGGGATATTTGCTCTGGTATGTTGAAAATTGCAGTCGTATTGTATTTCGTGATTATAGTACATTGTTTCTGAGCCTCACAATGTGGTGAAGGTGGTAAAGGACCCTATACTGTTTCTGTTGTGTGTTTGTGGGAGAATATAATGGAAATGCCAAATAAATATAATATAAACTTTATTAGAATTACAATGGTTTGTGTTCACTGAACCATGATGATGTGCTCCTGTAACCTGCTGAAAAACTGGACTTAGCTGGCTAATTAAAGTATATAGAATTATTACTTCCACAGAAAATGTAGTAGACTATCTGCTGCAGACTGATGAATATTAACTAGGACAGTGGCTGTGAGAGCTCAACACACTGCAACATGCAAAATACATGCAAATAACAGCAAATGAAGAAAACATTGTCAGTAATTTGAAAACACTTGCAGAGTAAAGTGAGAAAACACAACCATAAAATATTTGCATGTTTTCTGTATCCTCACGCCATGTTTGGCTTTTGTTATGTCTGCATCTGTTTTCTGTGCCAAATGAGAAAGTGAAATGAAAAGTGAAATCTAGACTAGACTAGTAGCTTTGTATTTAGTTTAACTGTAACAAGTTTATATCCTCAGTCCAATTCACTTACTTTTTTGGTTTTTACAACTCCTTAAAATTAATCAGTACAACTGTTGTACAACAATTGACATTGACTGGACAAAATGACTTTATTTTGTCAGCTTTGCATTCCTGTCCTCATATACAGTCTGACTTTAGGAGTTTTAATGAGATATAAAATCATACCGTATAAAATCTGTCGGACTTTGGACATGCCTGCTCTAGAGCCTTGCCTTAAAACAACATCTAATGTGATACATTATGGACAATACAGCACTACCAATCAATGAACTGTGTTCTGTTTCTCACAGCAAAACCAGCAGTGCCCCAACCAGAAATTTCTTTGTACACATACACATTTGTTGCATTTGGAGTGATTCTCATCTCTTTAGTGACGGCAGTTATTATATGTGTCATCTTCAGGAAACCAGGTTAGTCACAAATCTAATTCATTTTTCATTCTCCCTCTATTGGGTTCTAACTTCTAATTTAAAAGATTCTTGTAAATTCATTTAAAAACATTAACTTTGATGATTTTTATTGTTGTTAGGAGATTAAAAAATACTACCAATTTGCTAATTGGACTGTTGGGTTTTCTACATTTATTTGTATATATTATATAATTTGTAAGGTCTTAAACCTTACACTGTAAAGTGCCCTGAGATGACCTGTGTTGTGAATTGGCGCTATATAAATAAAGTTGAATTGAATTGAATTGAATTAATTGCACCTATGCTGTTGTGCACTTTCAGGCAAAAGTTTTGTGACAGTGGACCAGGGAGGTAGGATTCCACCACAGCAGCAGCCAGAACAACATCCCACAGTTCTGATCATCTACTCTCAGGACCATTACCTCTACCGTGACATAGTGCTAAAACTCTGTGCCTTTCTCCGGGCCAAGTGTGGCACCAAGGTCCTGGTAGATTTGCTAGACTCCACCTCAGTTGGCATGGTGGGTCGTGTCCGCTGGCTTGAGTGGCAGCGGCGACAGCTGAAAAATCCATCTGATAAAATCCTGGTGCTGTGCTCACGAGGTGTCCAAGCAAAGTGGAGGGCTATGTGCGGTCAAGGTCGGGTGACGCTGAGGGAGGACCTTCTCTCCCCCACAGACGACATGCTCACCCCCTTCCTTAACCTTTTCCTACCAGACATGCATCAGGCAGGTATGCTGGGCAAGTACATGGTGGCCTACTTTGATGACATCAGCGGTGAACAAGACGTGCCATCAGTTTTTGACATCACAGTCAAATACAAGCTGATGAAGCACTTTGAAGAGCTGTACTTCCGCCTTGCAGACATTGAAAAGTATCAGCCAGGGCATGTCAACCACATTGAAGGCATTGGTGGGGAAGAATATTTCAATTGTCCTTCAGGTATAGCCTTGAAGAATGCCATTGAAGTATTCCAGGCTTACCAGGTGGAAAATCCAAATTGGTTTGAAAAGCAGTGTATAAACAGTGAAGAGGAGGTTCTGACTGAGGACAGTCTGCTTATTGACCAGCTGCAGATCCCTCCAGTCCTAGAGTGTGTTCCTCTAATCAACAGTGGCCCTCCTGTCTACATCCATGAGGTAGAAATTGCCAAAAATGGCAACAGTGTTCATGTCCTCACACCTGAACTGAACCCAGTGCACCAGCTGTTGTCAGTGGTAGAAGTTACACCAGTAAAGCCTGAGTGTAAACACCAGGATCCATCAAACCTGCATCAAGTCTTAACAGATGACTTGTTTCCAAGTCCCAGTCCAGAACCTATTTACGTGGCTGAACCTGTTTTCATCAAGCCAGCAACACCGAGACAGATCTGTCTCTCCCTTGAGAAAGAGCACTTAGGTCAAATTCCCACTGAAGATGATGAAGAGGATTCACTACTGCCAATGAGTCAACTCTCTACTCATACAGATCTGAGAAGTTCTGCCCTCCAAAACACCCTGGATACTAGTCCTCCAAAATCCTCACATGCAAGCCTGCAGAATGAGTATTTCCCTCCATCCAAAACCAGCCACTTCCAGCCTGTGGAGATGGAGGAGGATGAGGTCTTGGAGCCAAGTGGAAAAGATCCAAGCAGTGGATCTGATCAGGGCTACATCTCCAAAATGTCCTCCCAGCAAGAACTCCCTTTAAAAGAGGATCCACTGTTGGCTTTGGCAAGACTGCAGGAGGAGCTGTTCCAGCAGAATCTCAGATACTTGGAAATAGGTCCTGAAGGGAACTGACACTCACCCTGACAACAAATACTGAACTTCACTGTCTTTAATTGACACCTCTGTTATAACCATGAGTCCCAAAATGTGTAACAGTACCAAATGACTTGTGTGCTCCAGTGAAGGGAAGTCTGGCTCTTTTCAAAGATTCAGCTCTTTTGGCCCAGCTCCCTTAAAAGAGCCGACTTTTTTGGCTCCCACATGACTATTCATGTAGCATCACTCAGAGCCTTCTATTTTAGCCTAAATTAACAATTGTAAATGGTTTGTGTGTTGGTAAACAATTTTTTATTCAGTGTTTTTGTTTTGTCTTTGCAGATCCGGCTCCTCCTGATGGGAGTCTGCTCTTCTCGTTTGTTACAAAGCATTGGCTCTTAGAGCTGGCTTGTTCATGAATGATACATTACGTTCCAAACTCAATGAATGTGAATATGATAATTAATACGTCGGTTTGGCAAAACATCATATCAATATGATATTGTCTTCGTGGAACAAATACATCAAAGACATTTGAACTTTTATAGTGGGTTTTTGTTGGTTGTTGCACCTGCATCTATCCTGGTTTGGAGTAAAATTCTTGATCTACTGTTTTTAAAAGGCGATGCTGGATTTCTTGGATATGCTAATTGTTGCACTGTTTCCTTTGTGTCAGCTAATAAGTCTGTTCTGTCTAGTAGTCTAGAGAGAGAAAACTGCAACTGAATAAACTTTGCTTGAGGTTCATGACTCAGTCGGTTGCATGCCTTGATTACCTTTGAGGCATGGCAGCAGTTACTTTGTCCTTATATTGAAGGGGCCTAAAACATCCAGTAAAACATATTCTGAACAGAAATAATGGGAGTCCTATGGTAACATCCATATTCTTACACTCTTGTGGTGCCCAACTTATAGAGGGGCCCCAGATATAGGGCCTACAGCTTATTTTCTACCCCAGGGCCCACAAGTGGTTTAATATGGCCTGGGTATCACAAAGATGGCTAGCCAATCTTTTGTCTTCGCTGAACATAATGTTGAAAATATAAAAAGAACTGAAGTGAACTCTGTGGCTCTGAGAGCCTGACGACCAAATCTGAGGTTTACTCTTGGTGTTTTAAATTGTTGATTTATGCAATTAATTACATATTTTGAGGTTATGCCTTATTTTCAATTGATGGGAGAAAGGCTCAATGAAACAGTAAAAGTGTTTTTGAAATCACAAATAACATTTTAGTGTGTTCATGCAAGGATTCCACAGTCACAGCACTTTTCTTTGTGCCAGGGTCACACACACATACACACACTTTGTTGTAAAATAATCCATAATAATCACTGTCTACACTGTATTTTGCATGTTCCTTAAAATTTATTTCACGTTTCAACCACATAATACTCTGATTTACATGTACAGTACATAGATTGGATTATTATCAGTACAGATATCCACCACGAACCTTACAGTAGAGGTCAAGTCCTATCTATCTGTAAACAACTTTCCCTGTAAACAGGTTTGAGGAAAATTGATGAAAGCCCATAAACAGTATATTATAAGATAGGAGAGTATTCAAATCGGACACAATTTTAGCCTAATTAAGAAAAAACATTTGAATATGTAGCGTGACAGGTTCCACTGAAAATCCATGAAAGCCTTTCGTAGTTTTAGTGTAGTTATGCACTGTGCTTCTTCATGCACATTAAAGGCCCATGTTACTGCAGTGCAAAGTTTAATTTACAGTACTGGACCTGATTGTGATTAAACTGTGTGGTAAGGTTTTGTGCAAGAAGATTTTTAAAGAGCCTTTCCAACAGCGTAGGACACATATACCGATGTTATTGGCACAAGGAAATTATACAAAATAGTATAAAATATAATATTTTAAATACTTTGGCAAGATACGGTAAGCAACAAACAAACAGAAGCCATTCTGAACTAACTCTGACATAGTCAAGATCCTCTTCAATCAAACATCAGGGTCAACTTTACAGCAGCGCCCTGATGTCTGCAGGATTCAACAATGTAGTTAAACATTAAAATTAATATTAGAATCACTGATCAAATGTCACATTCATTTTTATCCACTTCTTAACCACATCTCGTGGTTTGCATCATTAGATACTATCACGGACATCTGACCAGGCTAACCTCATGACTTCACCGCGGCACTGCTGGCTAAATAACAGGAAACTTGTTTAGGCAAGTCACACTTTGTGTTTGCATGTTTGACACTTTCTTTAACCTACAAATATATTTTGTATCAATTCTAACCATTTGCTAACAAACTGCACATTGTGAGATTTTCGTCCAGGCAGGGAGTCACATAGGAAATCCTACACCCTGAACATACAATCTTGTACATTTACATAATGAATTAATTCACTTACTTTTCAGTTCAGTCTTTGAAGCAGATACCTTTCTCTAAACTGTAAACTCTAAACACAAAGTTCCAAGGAGCAAGGGGTTAAAATATGATTTTATACTGTAGCATGAAGATTTTCTTTGACTGAAACAAAGGGGCTTAAACCTAAAGAACAAGTACTGTGTGCCTTATTATGTGCAGGACAGACTTTTTAAATCCATGTGCACTTAAAGATGTATGCAATTCTACAATTATACAAAAATAATTTAGCTTTGACATAAACAACATGTGGTGTTGACTATGATGGTTTAGAAGGTGTTGAGTCGTCAAGTTGAATTTCAATGCTGTTTTGAAATAATGAGAAACTATTGGCTGCCAAGACACAAACATGCAGAACACCACTGTAGTGGTAGAGTGTCAGTGAAAATGTAAAGTGTTTGTCATTTGTAGTAAAGGTATAGTCCTCCATCAATCCTGATCTCTAAGGAGTCATCCTACACTTCTTTGAAGGCACAAGTCACTTTAAACTCTGACCTGCATACATCAATCGCTTTCAAAGCAAACAAAGCTGTGAAATTGCACAGATACTCTTACTGTGATAACATTTTATTCAAAACTCATAATTAATAGGCACTAAAATCACTTCTGACCCCTCTGACCTATATTGCACAATGTTACTGTACATAATCTTCCATCACATATATTTATCTTATATACTTCGACCAGCCAACATTGTTACAAGCTTATGGAAGAGCTCATTATGGAGGACATGATCATGCTATGACATACTGTCCCCCTCCAATATGGAATAGCAGAGATAATTAATTTTGGTTTTGCATTTCACTGAGGACATTTGGGTTTATGATCAAAAGACGGATGTGAGACTGTTACCCAGGTGTTAGCATTGGATTGTACCTGCGAAGATTTAATATATTGTTTATAAAGGAGAACTCAGCATGAAAACTGGAGAGCTATCTATGGGACAAAACAAAGCCATTTTGACTTTAAGAAGAGAAAAACAATCTAAGGCACTGCACTAACATAGGTAAAGCTATTACAACAAGTTGGAATGTCCTGAAAAGAAAGAAACCACTGGTGTACTGAGTGGCATGCACAGAATAGATTTGCTAAGGAAAACAACAGCAGCTGATGACAGAAGCATTGTGGAGAAAACCCCAAACACATCAGTCAGTGACATCACCAACAACATTCACAGAGCAGGGATCAAGGTGTCACAATCCACGGTCAGCAGAAAGAATCAGAAAGCCAGGTTGAAATCTGCAGAAAGATGAGGTACAAATATTCTGGAGTTTTATGAACTGTCATGTTATGGCTTAGGCTGCATAGCTGCTTCTGGAAAAGGGTAACAAGGCGCTGTCTCCTGTGTATAATGTGTCGAGGTGTACATACTGTAATAACTTTGGTGTGATATATGTCTTTTGATCTTAAACCCAGTTATCTTCAGTGTTGTGTTCAGATAAAAGTAATGCATGAGTTTTTGCTGTTCCAATATTTTGGTTGTGGACTATACTATTCAAACAAAGCAGTTGTGTACATCAATGTAACGTGAAGTTGGTGTACATGTACTCTTGTAAATAATGCACTGACCCACTCAGAGGGAATTTGTTGTTCCCAGCAGCACCAGAAGGCAGATTGTCTAAAAAAGATAGATATTTACCACAACCCGCTGGATGCAGAGCATGCGTCATAAATGTCTGTGAAGATTCTCAGTCATCCATGTGTCACTTCTCATCTCTTTAATGTGACCAGTGGATCATCTAACGCAACACTTCTGATTATTTGACCACAGAAAGGAGCAGGTTATAATATGTAAGGTTGATGTTGGTGTCATCAGGTTGGTTAGCTTTGCTTAGCATAAAGACATCCACTGTTGATATACAAACACTGATTATTACAGCTCTCTGACTGTGACTTCATATGTCTTTGTCAGAGATCGTCAGTCAGTATTTTTACCATTACTTTAAGAATTTTTACATTATATTACTTGTTTCTTCTTTTCAGTTGTGTTTTCATTCAGAGGTAAATATCTACACTTCCAGAGTAGATTCAAAGGTGTGTTGACTGTGACAAACGTCTTCGGTGTACTGAGACTGAGTTTAAGCTTTTAGTAAAGGTGAAATGCCGCAGACACACACGAGTGAATATACTGTAGAGCTGGGTCCTACGGTGACCCAGAGAACAACTTTTAAAATGACAAAGTGAACAGACGCCACAAATGTTTCAGGATTAAAAATCCAAATAGTGTCAGTAGTAAAAGTAGTAAAACAGTAGCAGAGCCAGGGATATCAAATCAAGTCCTGTTGGCCTGGTGTCCGTTTGAAAAGGGCTGTAGAAAACATGTTTGTCATGGCACTGTTGGATCTTTACGCATGTAGTTACCTTACACACAGATATTGTCTATTGTCAGTACAGGACACAGCCTTTAAAACCAGAACAGAGCAGAGAGACAAAACATTAAACACTAATGTACATGAGTGGAGCAAAGCAAAGGTCCTGTTTCTTCAAACAGTACTTTGTGTTGAGCTGCTGTCTCTCTCTGTCCCATATACTGTAGGTACAGTGGTAAAATGAACACACTTGTTGAGGGCTATTGCAGTTTGGGTTTGACTGTAGCACCTGGTCTGGAAGGGGAGCACTGTAAGGCTGGTACAGATGATGCGTTGCAGACATGTCTAAAAATTGGAAAATCTGTTATTCTACTTAAAATGTCAGAATGGAGTCAGAAACATTTAGCTGACATCATTCTTTTAAGATGCAGCTCTGTGTCACATTGACTGGATCCTGTCAGCTGGTGATCTGATAAAGATGATGTGTGTAAGATGTTTACAACATCCCTGCATACACCAACAGAACGAAGACGTGTTATATACCCTTTTTATATTATATGTAAACATATATATATATTATATTTTATTTTATATTAATATTAAATCATTAAAATACGTAATAATGCACTTTACATAAAATAAACATATATGATGGGATCAAATTTCCAAAACAACTCATTCTAACAAACTATGCAGATGATCATTATGAATAATCTTATTATTAATACACATGGGCAGTTTTACAGGAGATAGTGTCCTGACTGCTGACAGGGGCCCACAGCTCACTTTATTCCATGGGGCCTGTTGTCAGATCACTCCGGACTATTCATTAACTCTACTATGGGTAAAGTGACCTGCAAGTTTAATCTTTTTGAGTAATTACTTTTAGTTTTCACTCTACTCTCGTCTTCATGTTTGGTTCTAACTTTACCTGGACCTGATTCTCAAGAAAGCACTTATCTAAAGCCTCTATCAGAGCAGAGAGTTTCCAATTTCCAGCTGTGTCTGAACGCAGCACAATTCTCCGCTTCCCACAGACGGTCTCATCTCGATTCTAGGACTGAGTCACAGCCAGGGTGTTGACGTACCCGTGCGGACACATGTCGTTCTCCGACACGCAGTGGGAGAACTGGGCCGTGTTGCTTCCGCCGGCCAGCCTCCGGATCCCCCGCACCGCCACGCACTGCTCCACCAGCTCCATAAACTTACACGTCAAGAAGAATACGTTTTTGAACATGAACACCGACACCGGCATCTTGTAGACAAACACCTGGAAACATCTGACCATGAGCAGCGGCGCGTTGACCAGCAGCCCTGTGGAGAATCGGGCCCACAGCCACCGCAAGCGCAGTTCCGACGCCGTCAGTTCGTAGAGCCAGATCACCGGCACAGCCAGGGCCACGAAGTACACCGAGATTACGGTGTACTTCAGGTACACGGTTGGAATCTCGTTCCGCAGCAGCATCTCCACCAGCGTGAAAGTGTCCAGCAGGTCCAGGCAGGTGCTCATGAAGCAGCTCTGGGAATGATGCCACGTCGCCCCGTTCAAATCTTCAATGATGGAGTTGAGGAGGCAGAAAAGCAGCGGCGCGGAAAGCAGCATGATGATCTTGAAGCCGGTTACGCCGAACGGGACCTTGAGCGCGATCAGGTCCAGGATGGACGTCTCCAGGATGAGCACCAGCTTTGGGGTGCAGGCGATCACATAGATGAGCCAGGCCAGGTAGGCATAGGTGAACTCCCCGAGGGTGCAGCCGAAAATGGAGCTCTTCTGGTGGAAGCCGCAGGCCCGTTCCCTCTTGCTCCGCGCGTTCTTCATGAAGAAAATCCCCCAGCCCGAGATTACCACCAGGTCCGTGGCGATCCATGAGCACCAATACAGGTCGGTGAAGATGATGAGGTAGAAGTCCAGAATACCACCCTGGAAGATGAGGAGGAGGAAGCAGAGCGTCTTATACAGCAGGCTCCTCTTGGATTTGTGCGCCAGCAGGGGGGCGCTCTGCATGAACTCCCCCGACGTCATGATGCAGGCGGCGGCCGCGGTTGAGGAGACCAGAGGCTGGATGCTGCCGCTGTCGTCTGGGATGATGCTGCCGCTCGTGGTCTGGGCGTCTCGCTTCCTGCTCAGCTGCCTGGCTTCCGGAGAAGAGGAGACGGAGGAGTCTGGGCTGTAGCTCGCCTCGGGTCGGAGATAGTCGTCCTTCGAAGTGTCGTCCCCAGTTTCAGAGATCATTGTATTAGTGCGGCCGCCTCCCTTCCTCCACCTCTACTTCTTCCTGTCGCTTTTCAAGGTGGAGGGAGAGAGAGGGAGGGGGCGGGGGAGGGAGAGAGAGAGAGAGTGGAGCAAGCAAAGGCGGCCTGATGGAACGGACCACAGCTGCTTCATTTTTCATTTGATCAATCTGTCATTTACTAAATAAGTAATAACGTAATAAGAAATCCCCGATAATAACGTGGGCTACATAGACAATTGGAAAACGTTTTGGAGAAAACCTGGGCTGATTAGAAGAGACGGCATCCATCCCACTTTGGACGGTGCAGCTCTCAT
>JAUYWH010000015.1:327246-337399 GCA_034779795.1 Ctenopoma multispine | reverse complement strand
AGCTCCTCTCCTCCTTTTCTCTGTCTGTCCACTTTATTACATCATTGCATGTTATTAACTTTGTTTCTTCTCTCTCCACTAGCTGTGCTCCGTCCTCTCTCTCTCTCTCTCTGTATCTTTCCTCAGGTATCCTCGACCTCGGAGCTGTAGTTGCTGGTCCAGCCAACCTGTGCCTCGTCTGCTGCTCCTTGTTGTTTTTGATCCCTGTTGGATGCTGTTCTTTCTCTCCCTTCTGTCCACTAACCCCAACCGGTTGAGGTGTGGTTCTGCTGGAGGTTTCTTCCATTAAAGGGACTTTTTCCTCTACGCTGTTGCCTAGTGCTTGTTCAAGTGGGACTGTTGGGTTTTCTACAGATATACTGTGTATATAATGTGTAAAGGTCTTAAACCTTACACTGTAAAGTGAGATGAGATAATTTATGTTGTGATTTGGCGCTATACAAATAAAGTTGAATTGAATTGCGTAAAAGTAGGATATTCACCTTTGTATGTGTAGTGAATTTACCATGAAGTAGAAAATACGTAAAGTAGAAATCCTTTGAAATTGTACTTAAAGTATTTAATAAATATACGCAGTTACTTTACAACACTGCAGACAAGTAAGGACCATGTATAAGAGATGCTGGGGCTCATACGTGTTCTTATTCTGGTAAACTGCACGGAAAACAGAAACCATGTTTTATGAGTCTGTGGTGTCCAGTGTCATTTTCTTTGCAGTGGTTTGCTGGGGCAGCAGCTTGAAGGTGGCAGAAACCAACAGACTGGACAAGTTAAGGAGGGCTGGTTCAGTTTTTGCTGTGGAGCTGGACCCTCTACTCTATAGAGACTGATCAACATCAAGTGCTCCACAGAGACACAGGAGATCTTTTCTGCCTGTGGCCATTAAACTCTACAATACCTCCCCCATCTGTAAAGGGGAGGGGGGAGAACAACAGTCACGTTAGAACTCCTATAAACTCCTAATACCACATCATCAAATTCATTTTACTGTGACAGAATCATTCCAAAATATTATTAATTCAATTCAATTCAACTTTCTTTGTATAGCGCCAAATCACAACATAAATAATCTCAAGGCAGTGTAGGACAGGGTTCACCAAATGGCGGGCCGCGGTCCGGATTTGGACACAGACTCTGTTCTGTCTGGACCCAGAGTCATAACCGACTTGACATCATGTTTTACTTACAAATTATTGGCATATTTTGACTTGTAACTCTTTTCTTAAAGTCAACAACAATCAGTCAAAAGGATTTTAACACTGACCAAGAACAATATAACAGATGTTCCCCCACACAAAAACCTCCAGTGATGGAGTCAGAAGTGTGGAAATGCAGTAGCTCATACACTTTTTATGAGGGAAAACAAAAAGTAGAAAATAAAACAAATCCCTGTATCTGCATTAACAGCCAATAGATAAAGAAGAGTGAGGTATTAACCAGAGATGTTAGATCAGCTGCATGAAGCCATGAATAAATCACTGATGTGTCTGACAGTGCTCAGATTTAATATATTATGTATTATTTATTTATAACTATATATTAATGCAATTTAAACATGATCATGTATATATATATATATATATATATATATATATATATATATATATATATATATACACACATATACTGTACACACACATATATATATATACATACATATATTTGTGTGTGTGTGTGTGTGTATATACAGAATATTTGTAAAAAACCCAACCATCCCACCAGAGCAAGCACTAGGCAACAGTGGAGAGAAAAAACTTCCTTTAATGGAAGAAACCTCAAGCAGAACCAGGCTCAGGGTGGATGGTCATCTGCCTCAACCGGTTGTTAGTGGACAAAGGAAGGAAAGAAAAAAGAAAAGCAGGTAACAGAGATCAATACAACGACAAGGAGCAGCAGACGGGGCACTGGGCAGGTTGGCTGGACCAGCAACTACAGCTCCAGGGTCGAGGATACCTGAGGAAAGATACAGAGAGAGAGAGAGAGAGAGAGAGGGAGAGAGAGAGGACGAAGCACAGCTAGAGGAGAGAGAAGACACAAAGTTAACAACATGCAATGATGGTATTAGAGTGGACAGAGAGAGGAGGAGAGGAGCTCAGTGTAATGTGGGACGTCCCCCAGCAGACTAAACCTATAGCAGCAAAACTAAGAGAGGCTGCAGAGAAGTTCTTCTCTGTGCTCCTTGGATTGTGCAGCAAATAGAACTGTACATTATTTATTGGAATTGTGCATTGACATAAGTGAAACAAATAAGCAAAATGAATGTTTTTTCCCACAGCCCGAGTACAGACTCAACACAGACATTTGACTGATAATAAACTTTTATTTCAAGTTAAGGTGGACGGCTGCAGAACACAGACATTAGAAAACACACATTTCAGTATAAACATATGCATTCCAACGGAGTTCAACACGTTGAGACCAGCTATCAGGAGTCAGCAGACGAGCATCTCAGCAGCAAACCTTAAAACGCATCACTCAGTGAGGCCGACAGAACAGTGCACCTACACTTCACACTGTGCTGTGGGACACTTTGGTGGGCTCCTTGTTCTGAGGAGGAGCCGGCTTTTTGTCCTGCAGGTATTTCTGGATGCTGAGGTTTAGGATGGTGGAGGGAGAAGGATATGAAATTATGCTTTTTCTCTTTTGACAGAAGTAAAAAGAACATCCGGAAAATCTATAATAACAAATGTACAATAAAATCATTCTGGATCTACGAACGATGTGTTTGCCTGGCTACTCTATGGGTTCACGTGTGTGTGTGTGGGGGGGGGTGGGGGGGCTCACTTAGCTCATAGCCAAAGTTTAGCTTTGATCCAGGACCTGCCAAAATCACCATGTATGTAACAGACACTTCAGTCATTTCACAGGCATCTGTAATAAACATTGCTACTTAGCTTCTAAGTGTTTTGAAATACTGCGACCCGATGAAGCGTCACATTCACATTATAAATCTCTGACTTGGACTTTTTGTGCAGTAGTTACACATTTGTTAAACCGCAGCTAAACAATGTGAACACTCCCCCATACCCTCTGGTTTCCTGCTCTCACTCAAGCCTCTGCATTTCACTCAATGTGCGTCAGGTGCGTGAGGTGTTCAGTGGCAGTACAGAGCATAGGTCAGTTGGGTATCAGGAGTGCAAAGAGTCGAATGAAACAGAATGACAGAAATTGGTAATAAACGTGAACTAGTTCATTTAAATTTGTATGAACTGAACTTTGAGCTGCATAAAATCCTGCATTGTTACTGTTCACAAGCTACTTTCTGGTATGAGCTGTGAGCCACTAGGTGAGTGAAATGTCTGAAAAACAAACATGGCTGTCAAGGATCAGGTCTAGCAGTCACCCTGTTCACACAGTTTCCATTGTTTGATTCTGATTGACATTGTTACAGTGGGATTTAAATGCATCATGAAATGTTAAATTGTGAAAAAAAAAAAAAAAGACAGTATGGAAGTCTGGGTGACATATTAAATACTGTTCAGTACAACAGGATAACGATTAGGATTTATTAAATCAGCACATATATTGGCTATCGGCAGCTTTAATAAAGGAACACAAAAAATTAAGAAGTTCCGGCCTTCAGAAATGTAAAATTTAACAACATGCCCATCACAATTACAGTAAATGGTGCGGAGTAGGTTAGAGTGCACCTGCAGTCTCAGAAGTATGTACAAACACCTGGGTCGATGATAAAACAAGTCAAACCCACACCCACAAATAAACTTGACAAGTTTTATTAGCAATATTTGAAGAAAGTTATAATTTGTTAAATCTTATATTGAGTTCTTTGTCATTTTCTTATTTTTCACATGAACTGCACAAGACAGACTCACGAGTATAGATGTCTAGAAAATGTTTAACACAAGCACACTGACCTGTTGGATTTTTTTGTCTTTTCTATCTTTTGTAAGTTCATTTATTAATGGCCTGCTTAAAGGCACTGCCACAATACACGAGATGGGGAAAAATCTACTGTCCATCACTCACACAAGACAGTCCATTCTAGTGTTATTATACATTAGTGGTGGGGAGGTTAGTGGGTGGGGCTGCTATAGGTAAATCTCATAAAAATCATCTAGCTCCTCGTGAAACAAGTCCCATTCATCCTCGGAATCTGTCACCTCGTCGTCTGTTCCTGCAGCGAGCAGCATGAGGAGCATCTCACTCAGCTCAAACGTCACCATCTCATCGTCCTCGTTGTCAAAGGAATCGGTGCTCTCCCTCTCATCAAAAATGTCCCACAGCGGTGTTCGCCTTGAGTTCTAATGGGAACACAGAAAGTTTTAGTTTGAGTGTTAAGACGCCGTTTAAAGAATCCATCTTTGGTAGGAGGGTGCGAACCATTAAGACCAAAACCAACCAGACTACTGTTGGTCTCGTCAACAAGACCCAGGACGCATCCTCTGGTTAGGCTGAGTCTATACTGTCTACATTTATGACCACTGTCTATTGAAACTTCTTGTGTTTTGTTTATATCATCCTACCTTTGTGCACTCACCCTCCAATACAAATGTATGTAGAAATTCATTAGGCAATACACCAATTTCTGATTCTGATATGAATATGTGTATAGAAGGTCCCACAATTCACACTGCGTATTTGGACATCTGACGTCCAGGAAACTGTAGAAATCCACAATAAAAAAATAATTAAGTGTTGACAGGAGCAGAGTGACATAAATCATTTGAAACATTAGAAGAATAGAAAAACACCAGGACTCTAACTGGAGCTGGCCACACAGTCAAACTGTGACTCAAGTCAAACTGATTTTGTCAAACGTGACTAAAAAGACTCAGAGTTTGATGACAACAATTCTGTTGTCTGATGACCCAAAATGTAACATCAGGAACTATTCAATATCGGCTTAAGATATCGTGCTATGGGGGCTTATCAGTAGTAGTGACAGAATAACACCCCCTCTACTTTTAAGACCAGTCAAGACTAGAGTGGCTTTAGTCTCCGACGGTCCTCGAGTGGACCAACTAAAGCTCAGACTTTGACTCCACAGAAGATCTGTGGAGAGACCTGCAGGTGAGATTTCACAGACACTGATGGAGCTGGAGAGCTTAAATCAACTGATCAAGCTCTATGAAGATTCAGATTTTTCACCAGCACTGAGCTTAAAGTCTTTATGCACAGATTTTGTTTGTTGACAGTCATGTCATTTTCAAGGTTATAACTTGAGACTGAAATATATTATACAATGTTATACTGAGCCAACACAAACATACCCTCTAAAGATGAGAACAGTTTAAGCAAACTAGTACAGTTACTGGTTTGCATTCTAAAGTATAGCTATTTCTCTGTTTGTTCGCTAATCCTGCAGGGGGTGCTACAGGTAAGGAGAAGGAATACCGCAGGAAGCAGAGAAAAAGAGGAGAAGTTTTATTTCCCCCACAGTCAGTGGTTTGACATACTCTCAAGTAACCAGGTTACAGTCAGCTTTCTGCAGTCTGCTGATTTCTTAACTGGAACCTGGTTACAGTAACCAGGGGAGGGGATTAGAGAATCCAGATTTCCCCAGGTATATTTCTCTCAATTCTGATTACTCTGCCATGTATGTGTAACTAGGTTTCCAATCGGCTTTCCGCAAGAGACCATAGGAAGACACACAAACACACAAAAGAATTTAAATAAAAATAATGGTCAAGAAGTAAACAGTCAATTATCTCTTTGTCTCTGTACAGGATGTCAGCCCTGAGACAGAGTGTCAACTTATGCGGTTGAAACCTGTCTTTTTCCAAGATGAGTGGTTTAGATGGATGTGAATTGTTACCCGGTTTCTGCTGTTAGATCCTGTCTGTCTTCGTGGGGGTTGAGCTTCCTCCAGCCGACCATCAGGAAAGGCGTGCTTGTAGAAGCAATTTGAGCCAAAAGGGCACGTTCCACGACCCTCATCAAAGTATCGACATGGTTTACTCCTGGATGGAAAGGAAAAGACACACGTGTAGGACACATCAAGTCAGACTGTCACACAACATAACACAAATCAGTCCAGAGAAACAAGTGATCTGATAAAAACTGTGAGTATATCAAAATGAAGGTCTGCACTGTGCACCAGTTCACCAATAATGCCACCAAGAACAATTTCACTATCCTACTCCAGTAATCAACACATTCACTCCAAACAAACGTGTCTGGTCCTACACAAATCAATTAATGTTAAAACCAAGACGATATCTGGTTCATTATTTGGGAACTCTTTCTTTTTTTGCTTTAGATTTGTGTAGTTAGTGCATGATATGTATCCTCTGTATTTCCACATTATAGGTAAAGGTGTGTGTACCCCATTCCGTCCTTATATTTCTGGATGAGCTTCTGTTTGTCTTCTTTATCTTCTACCCAGTATTCACTTGGGATGACAAAGTTGGATGTGATGCGACACTCTGGACATGATCTGCAAAGACAAAGAAGCCAGTGAAGCCAGAGTCCAAAGACCAAGTAGTTACAAGTACTGTTATTTGTGTAGACATCAGAAAACAAATATTTAACATGTGAGAGGAAATGTATGGCGCACAATAATGATTAGATAGACGCTTCTTCATAAATATTAGACAAACATTGTGTCTAAAATGAATTAGCATTTAACGTTTCAGCGATGGAACCTACAGTCTACTGATGGCACAAAGACACGTTTCATGACAAATAAAATACAGATACAGGAGAGTACAACCTGCTCATTTCTAAACAACAGTTTGTCGTGTAGAGGGGACTCACTTGATGATTTTGCTCTCAAACTGTTTGGCACTCCTCCACTTGCGAATGCACTTTAGACAGTAGCAGTGGCTGCAGTTGGAGAGGATACCAAAGCGTCGCTCGCTTGGGTTGGCCTTCTCAAACACTACCTCCATACAAACACCACACATCATGTCCTTGCTACGCTGGATTGCAAATGAAATCTCCATGTCTTTCTCGTGGGCCTCGATGCATGCCTAACAGAGGGAACAGTTCAATCAACAAAAAATATTAAACTAAAAATAAAAATAATACTGACAGAAACAGCTTTCACACGGTACACGTCAGCGCTAGTACAGGGTTATCTTGCCCAAAATCATAACCTTTATACACACTTAATTCATTTTCTATTAGACAACTCTAGTGAACTGTGGTCATAGTAACCAAGGCTACAACTGAAGCCTACGTTACTTCTGTAGAGGAGAGATTTGCAAATCTGCAAAAAAAAATTTTTAAAACATTTTCACTATCGCTACAGGTCGTTGTGTGTACATTGATGTGCAAAAAGTACTTTTTAGTTTCAAATTTACAATGCAAAAAGTAAGGCAGTTTGAAAGTAACCATATGTGTGTAATGGATTCTGCTGTCAAATTCATCTTCGTGTCTTGGTCTCTTTGTCAGCAAAGAAAAGAGTATAAAGTATGTAAGTAAAGAGTATGCTTGAGGAAACAGCTTGTTGGTTTTAGTCAGCCCTCTTCCTTTCACTGGTTAAAACACCAGCAGTGTCAGATCATATCAGCTGTCACTGCCCACTCAACATTAATTCAGTGAGTAACTTGTTCTCTATGCAAGCCAGCATCTTTCCAAAACACAGCTACCCTACAGAATGATTGCTACAACAGATCTGATGTCACCTTTGAAGTCAGTAAGCAAAAGCAAAAACACATGACAAGAACAGTATCTGTGAAATTTAGGTATTAAACTTACCAGAGTCAGAGGAATGAGTACACTGAAAACAGTACAGTATCTGTACAATACAGAGTGAGAAGTATAGTAGAAACTCCATGTGAACAGGAAATGTTTCAAGTTTTTGTTTTTTAATTTATATCTATTAACTCTGTAGACCAGAAAATGTGACAGTAACTGTTGATTCACCAGTAAGTTGTGTGTCCAGTGTGTGTCACATTACCTTTGTGTGCTCCGAGCGCTGGTTGTTGTCAGTGGGGTGGAGCACCTGAAGGCCACACATGTCACACACGTCGCCGTGGAGATAGGCACAGTTGATTCCGTAGCGGCACTCTCCAACAGCAGCGTACGGACAGAGCTGCTTCCTTAACTCTTTGTTGTCCAGCGCTGCATCGGTATCAAACTCTTCAATAAGTGGGACGGAGCTCTCCCCCTTCACTGGCTCAGCTGGACACAAGTGACCCATCATGAAGAGAACACGTTTTCACTACAGTCTTTGCCGAGTCAATGACAAAACTCTTTATGCTCCCATGAGTCTCCACCACAGGAACTTAACTGAACTTGACCTCGTGGTAAAATGATTAGTTCGTTTTCACAGATTCCCTCTTCTCTTGTGCTGATTGCAGTTTACACCCACGTTTGTGTGTGTTTTCACACTGCTCTTGTTATGCTAGTGACTAAGAGGAGACAGGTCTTACCTTTAGCTCCAAGAACCTGTGTCTAAAGCAAACTGAGGGCAGTGGAAACAAATGTGGAACCTCAATGAAAAGTACAAAGTTTAATTCAAGCTCCCTAAGTTCCTGCAGTCACAAGTACAGACCAGGGAGTCTATATATGAAACATAAATCAAATAAAAACTGAAATAAATGCAAACTATACACCTTATTGCATGAACACACATCCTGTGCAAATCTGTGACTACAAACATTCATGATGCACAGCAACTTCTGAAGAAAACCACATCCATACTCAAACATACATAATAAGTATGGACATAGATCCATGTTCATCTGCCACTACAAATACTACATTTAAACTATTTTAAACACATGCTGGACATCATCATGCCTCTAATGCTGCAATATGTAGAGATGTCTATCTAAAGAAACAGTAAGCTGTTGTAAATGTAAATTCCACATAGTCACGTTCACAACATATTGTGTAGACAGATCAGAGTCATGTGCCTGACTTTGTGGTGGCCAAAATAAATTAATAAATATGAAGCGTAAAATAATGTAGGTGGTCATGTTAGAGTCAATGTGACTATGAGAAAAGCATCATACTGTCACACAGGATATGTGAATGAACGAGCAAACGTGACGTCTCACCCCGTCCACAGTATGGCTGTCCTGGAACAAACTCTGCAGCATTGACCCAGTCCTGTGCCCCCGGGCCAGGTGCCACCACACTGGGTTCTGGGTCTGACGGACCGGCCAGTGAGACGGAGGGCAGCGGCAGTGTCTGAGGGGTCGGCAGCTCCTCGTTCTGTGCTGGTTTACAGTGTTCGAACCTGAGGACGTGCACAGGACAAGGACTGTTATGGTATCAGCACTGCTGCAGGAATGTACTTTGCATAAATATTGTCTCTCCACATAAAACGATATATTTAAAAAAACAACAACTAACTATTACATCAACAACAATTTTACAAATTTTAGAAGCACTGTATGTCACTTTTGTTATTTTACAGACAATCATGATGTTTCGGTCTTGTATAATATTGAGTGTAACATAATTATTGTTATTCTTCCTTTCTGTGACCACCTGCGCATGAACAATCTGTATGAAATTTTTAAGTCAGGATTTAGAGTAAATCATAGTACAGAAATGGCACTTTTCCAAATTACCAATGATCTTCTCTTAGCTTCCGACAGTGGACTTCTCTCTACACTCGTCTTGTTAGATCTTAGTGCGGCTTTCGACACTATAGATCATAACATTTTATTGCACAGACTGGAACATGACATTGGGATTAAAGGAACAGCACTAAACTGGTTTAAATCTTATCTATCAGATAGATCCCAATTTGTTCATGTCAATAATCAATCTTCCATGCACATGCAGGTTAGATACGGACTTCCACAGGGTTCTGTGCTTGGTCAGAGTCTCTTTTCATTATACATGACTCCCTTAGGCAATATTCTAAGGAAACACTCTATTAATTTCCATTGCTATGCAGATGATACCCAATTATATTTATCTATGAAACCAGATGAAACCAACCATTTAGACAAATTTCAAGCATGTTTAAAAGACATAAAGGCCTGGATGTTCTGTAATTTTCTACTCCTTAATTCAGACAAAACTGAGGTTATTATATTTGGACCCAAAAATCTCAGAGACATGCTCTCTAATCAGAATGCTACACTAGATGACTTTGCATTGGCCTCAAGTGCTAGTGTGAGTCATCTTTGACCAAAATATATCATTTAATTCTTACATAAAAGAAATATCTAGAACATCCTTCTTCCACCTGAGGAATATTGCTAAAATTAGGAGCATCCTGTCTCAA
>JAUYWH010000015.1:301926-315867 GCA_034779795.1 Ctenopoma multispine | reverse complement strand
TTTGCCTCAATTAATGAGGAATAATATGTGGTTCTAGCTTTACGGAGGGCTTTTTTATACGTTATTAAACTATCTTTTCAGGCTAAGCTATATTCATCTGAGTTTGTGGAGCGCCACCTCCTTTCCAGCTTTCGTGATGTCTGCCTTAAGCTATGGATTTGTGAGTTGTACCATGGAGCTATGCTCTTCTGATTAGCTACCTTCTTTTTCAGAGGGGCAACAGTATCAAGTAAGTTGTGCAGGGAAGCTGCAGCATTATCAATAATATAATCAACCTGTGCAGGAGTAAAGTTGGTTGAGTTAAAAGATAATGGAATCATTTCCATAAATTTGGTGACTGTATTTTCAGTTAAGCATCGACTGTAATGGATTGTTTTCTTAATTGATGTAGTCTCCATTAAAGTTAATTCAAAAGTTATTAAGTTATAATGGTCTGACAACAAAGGGTTTTGAGGAAAAACTATTAAATGATCAATTTCGACTCCATAAGTCAGAACAAGATCGAGGGTGTGATTAAAAGCGTGAGTGGGTTTATTTACATGCTGAGTAAATCCAATGGACTAACAAAGAATTAAATGCAGTGTTGAGACAGTTATTATCAACATCTGCATGACTGTTAAAGTCACCCACTATAATCACTTTATCTGAGAACTAAATCAGATAGAAAGTCTAAGAATTCAGTTAAAAACTCAGAGTAAGGAACAGGAGGACGGTATACTATTACAAATAAAACTGGATTTAGATGAGAGAGATCTGATCTTTAATAATCCACATTTAACTGTTCTGTTTTTATTCTGTTCTCTAAGAGGAGTAGTTTTTATTTTCATCAACTTCTTATCATTCACTCCTCTTGTGTTCATTTTTGATTTATATAATTTAGGTGGACGGGGAGCAGACAGTCTCTATGGGGTGCCGGTAGTTTTGGGGGGGTGACAGCAGTAGAGAAGCTGCAGAGAGGTGTGTAAGATTGCGACTCTGCTTCCTGGGCTCCACTCCGGGATATCAGGGTTTAGGAGGTCTAATAAACTGTGCCATATTTCTAGATATAAGAGCTGCACCATCCGAAGTGGGATGGATGCCGTCTCTTCTAATCAACCTAGGTTTTCTCCAAAACGTTTTCCAATTATCTATGTAGCCCACATTGTCATCGGGACACCACCTAGACAGCCAGCGATTAAATGATGACATGCGGCTAAACATGTCATCAGTGATCAGATTAGGAATAGGACCAGAGAAAACTACGGAGTCCGACATTGTTTTTGCAGAGTTACACACCGATGCAACATTCATTTTAGTGACGTCCGACTGGCGTAGTCGGGTGTCACTACCTCCTGCGTGAATTATAATCTTACTGTACTTACGTTTATTCTTAGATAGGAGTTCATGGTAGGATTCGATGTCGCCTGCTCTGGCTCCCGGAATACACTTCACTATGGTCACTGGAGTCTCTAGCTTCACATTTCTGACTATGGAGCTGCTAATAACCAAAGTGGGTTTCTCAGCGGGTGTGTCGCTGAGGGGAGAAAACCTATTAGAAACGTGAACAGGTTGTTGGTGGACCTTGCGGGGCTTCTTCTGACTATACTTCCTGCAGAACATCACCCAGCCGGCCTGGTTTCTCAGCTGCGCTGGGGGTGCCGAGGGAGCTATGCTATCCTGAGCTATGCTATGGGATTCCGTTCTTCCTACCGGGACCTGACTATCTGGTCTGTTTTACAAAGAGTGGAGCCGAACTTCCAAATCTGCCATGCTCGCCTCCAAAACTACCAATAAGCTACATTTATTGCAGATACCATTACTTCTAAAGGAGGTAGAGGTAAAACTATGCATACCACAGGCTGAGCAGGAGAGGGAGGAAGACGCACAGGGGGAAAGAGAAGCCATAGCTAACAAGAGCAAAACAAGCTAGCAGAGCTAAGACAACAAAATAAAACACAGTTAGCTGTAGATTTAAAACAAGTACTTGAGTAAACAAGCGGCTGATTTAACTTTTAAATCTAAACTAATCTGTGTCTAACAATCAGTAAATGAGAGATCTTGGAGTTTAGAAATCATTTGTAATTCAAACCCAACAAGCAGGAGCAGCAAACAATCTGATACAGGAACCGGAACCGAAAGTCACTTTCTTCATGTACTACTGGTATCAAATTAAAATATAATGACATTAAAGCCGCCTTGTTATTATCATTTGTCACTTGGTTCTTGCTCTCTCTCTCTTTCTGCTGACCCCATCCTGTTCTCTCTCCCTCTCCCTCCCCATACTCCTCTCTCCCTCTTTGTGCTTTCAATCAAAAAGTAGCATAACCACCATCCATAAGTCATTTAACCTTTTAGTAGGTCAGTGTGTCTTTATAAAGAGTAGTGTCTATAAAAACTATAACAAAGGCAGTTGAACCTGTAAAAGTTTGTTTCCTGGCTCCAGAATTGCATGCAAAAATCTAATGTTAATTAATACTTTGCTTGAGCAACACTAAAAAAAGGGTCTAAAATCGCCACTGCTTTAATCCCAATCACATAATCATAACAGAAGATTGTTGGTATGATATACTGGACATTTTCAGACAGTTATTCCTGGGCAGGTAGCAACACGTAGAGTTTTTAGAATTAAAGGGGGAATTGGATAATGGTCTATAATAGGCTCTATATCCTGGGTAGATTTTTTGAGTATAGGTTTGAATAAGGCAGTCTTAAAAGACTATGGTATGGTATGATATGTCAATAAAGATAGATTTATCTGATCTAATATCCTACACATGATGTTAAAATACACATTTGGAGTTCACACCTAACCTGTTTGGTTGGCATGAACTGCAGCAGTACCAGTCAGCCCTCTATTCTGCATTTTGCTTCCTTTCTCCTGGCAGCTGACTATAAACCTGAAGGAGTAGCAGGATGGCCTCAGAGTGCTGTTACTTAACATCAGCATCAACTCTGGAAGACTGCCTAGTTTTGTGACTTCCTCATATTCTTTCTCATATAACAGGAGAATGGACATTTCTGGGAGTTTCTTACAGCCTCCACTGGTACAGTACAGCAAGCTAGATAGAGTCAGCCATCGTCAAACACTATAGCGTTGTATCATGTCCCTTTAAAACAACAGATTCAAAGTAATTTATCACAATTGATGATTGATGATCATTTATTCAAAACTAAGGTTTACAACCTGCACTGGAGACTTGAGAAATATGAAGAGCTATGTGTTTGATCAATCAGCAGTTTTCAGGATTGCAGATGTTTTTGTTTTAGCTAAATGTTCATTTAAGTCACACTCCAAATTTGTTGCCACTATTGTAGTGTGGAGAATATTGTTCTCATCAACAAGCCATTCAAAACTCTTTGGTGACATGTTTGCAGTCTACAGAGACACCTAGTGGCCACAAGTTGCCACAGCCATTTAGTTAGCAAATGAACATAATATGTAAATGTTCATAATTATACAGTGCACAGGTAAGTCAGCAACCTTGACTATCTTTTAATATGTATATTAAAAAAGTCTCTCACACTTTCATATTTTTTTATTTTGCGGAAATGTGGAAAACATTATTTGATCCCAGCTATAAATCATATAGTACAGTTTAAACCAAGTAAAACACTTGTTCAATTGTTTAAATCATTGGGTCTGTGGTGCTGACATTCCTGACAGTCACTGTTCTGTGGTCATGTGTTGGATTTTGCTGCATACACTTCCATTAACCTGATTAGAAACATGTTTATTCATAAAATTCGGAGTTCTCTGGGAGAAATCTACT
The DNA here is from genome assembly GCA_034779795.1 of Ctenopoma multispine. Classification (NCBI taxonomy): domain Eukaryota; kingdom Metazoa; phylum Chordata; class Actinopteri; order Anabantiformes; family Anabantidae; genus Ctenopoma; species Ctenopoma multispine. Next base: position 312,118 of record JAUYWH010000015.1, on the reverse strand, counting down.
TGGGGAAATCAGGTTTCTATAGTCCCCAACTCTAATTATGGAAACCAAATTTGAATTAAACCTGAAAAAAAATCAGTGACATTTTTTCAACCTGTATAGCCAAAAGTTTGGATTCAATACAATTTAATTTAATGTTGTTTTCTTTATTTTCATGACTCTGATTACTCATTCTCTCGATGAGCTTCAAGAGGTAGTCACCTGAAATGGAGTTCCCAGAGGTGTTTAGCACTTGTTGGCCCCTTTGCCTTCACTCTGCGGTCCAGCTCACCCCAAAATACACTGAATGAGAATGTGTGTCCAAACGTTTCGCCTGTACTATGTATATATATATATATATATATATATATATATATATATATATATACACTGTTTTTCAGAAGGAAACAGAGTGTTCGCTGGGATGTAGTAGCACCCAAAAGGCTTTGACTTTGGTTCTACATAGTACAATGTCTTCATACTCTAATATGTATGCAGTGAAGAGCTTAGGGGATCAGCCCTGGAACAGAAAACTAACCTTATACAGTATTAGTGTGTTTGTAAGTAAATTACCCTGTGGAGGTAAACCAAACACACTTGCTCAGACTCTCCAGATGAAGCAGTACTTTTCTTCCATATTTTGGATGTACTGGCCTTTTCAACTGCTTTTGAGCTCATTTGGTTTCATGTTTCCTCTTAGATCAAGATAGTAGGATGCTTTGATGATTCCAGCTGAAGCCACAGAATGTGTCAAATAATTTAAAATAATAATTCTTTCAGTGTACACAAATTAACTTTATTATTCTGAGCAGGTACAAGATTGTAGATCCAGATTATAAATTCATATACTGTACCTGGGAATGGCATGGTTGGCTTTCAAATGGCAAACATCTGCCCTGTTTGTTGTCTTTTGTCTTCCGCATACAATGTGACTACGTCATTTCCTTTTTTTATGATTTTTTTCTTTTTACACATGCGCAGATGTAAAAAAGAAGTATTGGTGAGAAATCCAGGTGTCTTTATCCAGTTTCTCATAATCAGGTAACTGCCATTATCTGATAAGATTATGCTGTTTACATCCATCCATCCATTAGCTACCGCTTAATCCGAATTCGGGTCGCGGGGGGTGCTGGAGCCTATCCCAGCTGTCTTCGGGCGAGAGGCGGGGTACAGCCCGGACAGATCGCCAGTCCATCGCAGGGCCGATGCTGTTTACATGATTATTTAATAATCTGATAACTCCAGAAATCGGATAATGATCAGATTTTTGGTCACAAATATAGACAAACACATATTGTCGTGATCTTTTCATGTGTTGTGCATTCCCTCCCTAAAAAAGCTACAGGTAAAAAGATTTGTAGGTTGATCAATCTAAGGCTAAATAAGTGTTCTAAGGATATGGCATTTCCCTGAGGAGAAATGGTCCAAAACTCTTTCTGCAGTTTGTATGGGTTTAATACAGGCAGCATTTGCAAAGACCCTATCCTATCATTTCCTATCATATCTATGTATGTTTAATAGATGTGTTCAGTAAAGATATGAAAGATCATGTTTTTTTAGCTTAGAAAGTTTGTTGATATTTGTGACTTTGGTGAAGATCAGATTACATTTCTTGACCAATTTATGCAGAAAACAAGGAAACTGCAATTCTTTTATGCTTCCATGCCAGCGACAGTCAGGGCTGGAGGCATTATGTTTTTGGGTTGTACCACCATCCATATGGCCACAGAATTTTCATGAATGCAAAAAACTTTCTTCAGATTTGGCACAGCTGTCAACTTGGACTCAGTGATGAACTGGTTAAACATTTGTGGCCAAAGGTTAACTTCAAGTTCACATTGACTTCACGTTCATTCAGTTCTTGCAGCCCATTCTGACAAACGTGAAATGTGAAAACACTTTCTTAAGGAATTTCTTAACATTTGATGAAACTGTCCGATTATATAATTATATATATTATATTATATAATTATATAATTATATATATTATATAATTTAAATTTGCCACAACTTTCCACATGGACTGATAAACTGTTTAGGTTTTTGGTATTGTGAATGTGATATCTAATGACAACCTTAAGGTAATTTCTTCATATTTACCATAAATTGTCACGTGAGGTTAGGGTTTTGGTGGTCAAAGGTCAAGTTAACTGTGACCTTACTGTATTTATGTTTCATTGTCGCCACCATCCAAAGACATGCATGTCAGGTTAATTGCTGACTCTCAGTTGTCCATAGGTAAAACATATTAATTGACTAGTAAATTCTTTTGGCTACTCCCTGTTTAGGGTCGCCACAGCAGATCACTCCACATTGATTTGGCAAGTATTTTACACCAGATGCCCTTCATGATGCAACCTCCTACTGGGCTTCGAACCAGCCCTAGGAAAGGACCAGAACACGACAGTCGACAATTGCTAACTGCTCTAACCACTGTGCCACCATTGTGGTCTAAGTAATGAATTCACTAATTAATAAAAAATTTCAAAAACTTGCATATAACACAACATGCTATTGGAAGACATTAGTGATGTTTGTTTTTTGATGTAAATATTCTTTTAAAAAGTCATTGCTTCCAGCTACAATAGTACGGTACAGTACACTCCTGTATACATTACCTGCACTGTAATTCAGATCAATTTGATGTATGAAAATCATCTTTTCTTTCAGAAAAATGGTAATTAACAAGTGTGTCTAAACTTTTGAATGGCAGTGGTTTATTGATATGCTGTGTTTGCATTAAAGAATAATGTTTTTGGGGATAGGGGAGCATCTGAATCACCACTCAATGTGCACATTTGTATTTCTAGTGTTCTTCTTCTCGTCTATTATTAACATTATTATCCAGCTGTTCTGAGGTGTGATGATCAAATATTAGCTAACTGGGGTGGAGTTAAAGCTGAGGCACTGTCCTTCAGCTTTAAAATTTTGACAGAAACTTTTTAATACATCAATCAATACATTTATGTTCTATTTGCAAAATGTGTATAACCACTACATGTATCAGACACCAGACTCAAAGAAGGAGCCCACTCACTTGAATCCAAATTAATCACCTGCATGGTTAGCTAAATCTTAGCTATACCTTTTAGAAGAGTTAACAAACATAACACACCCATGGATTTAAAACACAGACAGAATGAGTAATAATTGGTCATTTCTGCACTATGAGGTAAGGCTGAAAATGCTTATATTAGTAATTACAGATGTCTACTTCAGTCTTGAAGCTTGTGTGGACAATACTCCTTGGCTGCGGGGTGATTTGTTCTGCGCAATACCACAAGTGAGGACTGGGACAAAGTAGCTTTATGTCAGTGTGAGGAAATGATGTGCAGAACAGTCAAGACTTGACGTAACTTTTCTTTGTCAACAAAGCAAAAAACATGCTTGACAAGGGTCTATTAGTTTATACCAATTCAATCAAAGCTACATTGCTTTTAAGTGTCCAAAAGGTTCTTATTTAACTTTTTCTACAAAAGTAGAAATGACAGGTCCACCAGCTGTCAGCTGAGTTGTGATGCTTTCAGGGATCTTTACCTTAAATCAGTCAATAAAGTTAGCCTGTTTCATTCTATTCACCAAACTCACACAACAACTAACAACATTAGTAAATACACCAATGGGATTTATTGTGTTGTGATTTTACATTCCACAATTTAACATTACCTTTTTCTTCTATTTTATGTTTACTCAACAGACACAGTACTGATGTTAATGGTTGATAGATCAATTTTGTCTTAAACATCTGACCACAATGGAAGTTGCAGTATCTTGCCTAAAACTGCTTCAGCTCCAGTCTGTGTATCTTTATCACTTAGCTCGAAGTCAGCTGTGGTGAAGATGTTGGTCTTTTTCCAGTATCTGGAAGAGTCCTGCTGTTTGTGTGAGTCCTGGTTCAATCTGTCTGCCTGAGCTGTTTCAGAAATGCCCATATTCTGAAAAACTGAAATCACGTGCCTGTGTGCTTCTTTGTCATCATTTATTAAAGTTAGTAAAGTTTACTACTAACCTCTCTTCCAGCTTTGGTTAGTTCTGACTTTAAATTTGGCTACATGTGTAACAGGAAAGTATAATATGTCTATAAACAAGATAAAGTTGACCTAAGAAATCAATAAGTGATGAAAGATTGTTTGAAAACCACAGCAGCAAACCCCTGCAAAGCAGGATACAGAGTTTTGTGGCTTGGGTTGGGTTCAGGATGTCAGACCAAACATTTACTTAAGAACATTCATCTCCCCATATGTGTTTCATGGATGTAGATATATGCTATGTTCAATGGGGGCAGCTGAAGAGAGTATAGTCTATCCATTGCATTAGACCTAACCTACAGACCCCCAAATCAAGGTTCTTTATTCAATATTATCTTTAAACTCACCTTATCATCGTCAATCAAAAGTTACTTCATATTTAATTTTATACTACAGGAGTTATGTATTCATTTTTTAATTCATATTATTATTTTTAACAATAACTACAACCACATTTTTGATGACAGTGGTCACTTTCATTTAGCCAGTAAGCTGCTGTTAGCTGAAACAACTATGATGGCAAAGTGGTATTCTAACTAAACCATATTCTAAAGGCAGAGTTTTCGATTTATTACCATATGATATACAATATATTTCAGTTATTACTTTTCTAGACCAGACATGCTTTGATGTCTCAGTATCTCCAGAAAGGCCTATTAAAATAATTTATGATTGCCTTTATGAACTCATTTTACTGTTTTACTGTCAGATTGAGTTATTATAAGATTATGTGTTGGGCTATCTGAATGATCTGCCACCTGTTATGTCTAGAAACCTCTTTAAAAACATAAAAACATAACACAGATAGAAATTATCTCAAAATGATAAGAAATGTGTGTTGGATAATTTAATAACATTAATATTTAGTAAAATGTATTGTTTAATTATTAGTAGTATTGACTCTGACATATAGCCTGCTGTAAGCATCCAACTGGGTAAAGAAAGGTCAGTGGTTAGCCCCGAAAACTTTGAAGATTCTAGTAGCTGCCACCCAAAACACCCACATGTGAATGACTGTCTGTTTTGTAAAGTTACAGATATGGTTGATCATAGTCTCCCTTAATCAAACTTCGGAAGGGTGAGGGAGACATGAGTTCAGATTTGAGTTCTCTTCAACCATCTGACAAGCATCTGATGGTGCACACAGGCAGATTAAGGCTTGTATTATACACTAGACTTAATCAGGAATTAATTTGACTTGTATCAATTCAAAACCAAAGCAGTGTCTAACAGTAGATGATGAACACATAAAGCACAGGTTCATCACATCTGCTTCTGACATGTATGCCAGATCATCATTACATTTTAATCATTACAAGCCACAGTATTCCAGTATCATAGTATTTCAGTTAGAACATCTAGATGTGTGTAAACTGAGATAAACAAATTTTTGAACATGGATATGATTTTTACATGCACAATAACCAGCATATTCCAAATTCCAGGTGATCGCACTGACTATGGTGTTTTTATATTGTCTCATTGATTTCAAGACTCATCTCTGGAGGTCTGCATATGTGGCTTCAACCACTTAAAATGACTCTCACTTAAATGACTGCTATCTGCCAATCTCCAGAAAAAGATGGCAAGGCAGAAGTCAGCTGCATTACCCAGGATACTGCATCTGGCCATTGTGTCTTTTTGTTTATCAAAGTCTCTGCCTTTATACATTGCCAAGACAGCACTCTGCTTTGTCATAATGATCATTTTTTATGACTTTTTTTTACTAGAGACTGAAAAACAACCCCTGCCCATACATACACACACATTTCCTCTATGACTAGAATGAAAAAAAATCAAACATATACTATATTTGCTCTGAACTTATTCTCAGCCAAGAGTTCATTCACAACATGAAGGTTCAGTAAAAAGGAAAATACACTTTGAATATAGGAGGAATGCATGTATAAAATGCTAAATGGCTTATGGTATCATCAGATGGATTGGAATTCACCTACACATTAAGGAAAATAGTCTGACATGACAATTCCTGGTTGTCACTTCTCTGCAATATTCTGTACAATAATGTACAACAGTGGAGGTCCTGGATGTTCTCATGGCAGCCCTTCCCAGGTGACTGGAGGGACCTCAGGAGCTGAAATACTGAATGTAACAAATGGTCACTGAACATGATCTCGTGGTTTCATGTCTGGTCCATTCCTTCATGAATCATCCCACAGGTAACACTAAGAGAACTTGATCTGATCAATCTAAATGTTTCTCTTCGAGACTGTTGATGCACTGATTTTTTCACAATCACAGTAGACCAGTTCATATAAGCTGTAAGCAGCTCCCAGGTTCAATGACGTTGTCCATCACCTTTAGAAGTTCAGAGCCATCCTTTTGCTACATTTACTAACTATCCAAAATGTAGTCTTTCAGTGTCTCATTTGCAAGCATTCTTCCTGTTTGGCCTCTACTCCAAAAACAAAACAAGCAAAACTTCAAAGTGTTGATAATATTTCTTTAGTTCAACCATTTTTTTCAGTTATTTTTGAGATAGCAGATCATCAAGACACCCATTTTAAACACACATACATAAAAAATCTGGAACCAGAAGACCGGAGATGAGTGAACACATGAAAACATGGAATAGTTTTTCTGTTGTTGATCTGTAGGTTGATCAATTGGTCTTCTCACAGCTGCCAGCTTTAGCACACGGTGCCATTCTCCTGTCGGGATTTAGGGCAGGTAGATCGGGGTATTGGCTGAATGGAGGGAGCAAGAGTGCAGAAGAAGCCAGCGATGAGGGTGAGGCCGAGACCTCCCCAAGCACAGAACATGGACCAGCCATAGCCGTGGCCGATGTCATCAGGCAGTCCGTACAGATATCTTGGGTAGCGGGAAAGCTCAAAATTGATGCCAGCAACACAGGTACAGAGGGAGATAATGCAGAAGGTTCCTGCAATGATAGAAGAAGATGCTGAAGGAATGCATCAAACCACTGTCATGTTAAAGTGCAACCATGTCCTTCAACAAAGTATATTCATATAATTAATTTTACTAAATATGGTTGTATTATGTATTGTTTACTGAATTATGTTCACTGGCAATTTTTATTAATATCCTTAGCTACAAATCACACGTCATTTGTGTGATATGAATTGTTCAGTTTAGACTACTAACACGGTTATGGTTAATAGACCAAGACCTAAGACCAGCACTACCTGTCTATGATACTACATGATGATGAAAATGCAGAAGTTTTTCTGGCTGTTCTGAAAGGCTGCACAAGTGAGAATGACACACACACTTTTTTTAAAATCTCCATCCAAATAATGTTGCTTTATTGTGTTGGTAAAAATTTAATTCTGATATACGTATGTTTGTGAAGATTTTCAATCACCAAGGTGAAGTTGTCTTAAGATTGAGTCTTCTTTCTTCAAGGTAAAGACATTTCATTCTGCATCCACAGAACTTTATCAATCTGAGGGAAGTTGGCTAGTTACCACAAATTTATCGTCCAGGTTGGTTTCACCTCACACCTGTTTTGAATAGGCTCGCTAAGTGGAACAAAGGTAGGGGATGAGTGTGGGCAGATGTAACAGCCCCACCCCTGGCAGCTCCTTCTGCCCCCATTAAGTGGGTCGTTAAGGATGTTCAACCTGGTGGACATGTTAATCGGGCCTGATTTTCCTGGGGATGGATGAAAGGGCAGCATGGTAGGTTGAAGATAAGTTATGTCTGAGGCTTCCACCTCTGTTGAGTGAGGGGTTGTTTATCTCCACATGCAAAGCTTCCCTCACTCCTCTCTCAAACCACCTATCTTCTCTATCCAGTATTTGTACATTTTGGTCCATAAATGAGTTTCCTTTATCCTTCAGATGAAGATACGCAGCAGATTCAGGCCCTGAGGTGTTGCTCCTTCTGTGCTGGGCCATCCTCCTGTGTAGAGGCTGTTTGGTCTCAATGTACAGCTCGGAGCACTCTTCACTGCACTGAACAGTATACACTATATTGCTCTTCTTCTGTTTTAGTATCCGGTCTCTGTCTCTGTCTCTGTCTCAGTGTATTAGTGGGTTTGAAGTTTTGTCCAGTTTCCATGACTCAACCGTCAGACAATTCTGATATAATATTGTCATTTAAAACATATTTACAGAATATTCTCAGCTCACTGTCTTCCAGTTTATTTGACTGACAACTGTTAGACATGATTCAGTATACCATCACCTAGTGTCTCTGCATTAAATGAAAAGGACATTTACTTTCAGAGCACTGGCTGCCTGATGTACAGCAATCCCACACACTTCAAACTCACACTGTCAGCAGTTCATTGTGGTCCACTGCTGTTAGAACTCAACAACGTATTTTCTTATTGATCTCTCTATGAACAATCTTTGTGTGTTATTGTGTTTCCAAAAAGAGGAACACCCAGCAAACAACTGATCTTCCTTTAATTAATTTGTTTTACTTTTTTCATCCGAATGAATCTTACACTTTGGACACTTGGAGATGGAGACATTTTGGGACCTCTGTGACCCTTTGTGCTGCTTTGCTGTGATTTGCCTGCTACAGACTGACCTAGCCTATTTCCTGTGCCTTTACTACTAAGCAATATAACTGACTTTTTAATTGCCTGTTCATTATACAACTGTGGGGCACAGCACTAATTCATAGCCCATTGTAATTGAATGTGTAGTTGCCTCCTGCCAAGCCAGCACTGTGGAAATTACTACTTACTGTCCACTACCAGAATGTGGGACACACTGAGTTGCGTGTGCCTTTGTGTGGGAGCTGATGCATAAGCTGGATAGGCACTCTCATAAACTTCACCCAAAAACTATACACTTTCATACATCAAAATGACCAACATCAATGATAGATTGTTAACAGTGTTTTCTATATAATTGTTGAATCACAAGTCAGGATGAGGTTAATCTTGTGTTGTATTAAGACCCCCTATAGAGCTGAATAAATTATGGATGATGATCACAAAGGACATTACTAGGTAAAGGTTACTGTACAAACAGTAAAAATTTTAATTCTCCGAAATACATACTGTAACTGTGATATTTGGTGAGATACTAAGGGGCATATTTTCCTGAAACCAGGTGCAGTCCATATACAAGACTAGGTGTGTCGAGCAATCTTTTAGAACTTTCTGTGTTAACTGGTGTTAGAGAGCAAACCAGGCGCAACCAGACACATGGTATAAGCCAGAAATAGAATAGAATAGATACTTTATTGATCCCCTTGGGGAAATTCCTTGTGGACAGGCTGCCTCTGTGAAGCACCAAGGGTCGGGTTATCGGTGTCTTGTCAAAGGACACCTCAGGATTTTAGCTTGTTCAGATCGAACCGGTTACCCTTGGGTTTGAAGACGACTGCCTTACCCACTGAGCTATCATGCCGCCCTATATAGGTTGGCATACAGATAATAAGGTGGGCCTCTTCCATATATAGTGGTAGAACCAAAATCATTATTCAGAGAAATGATTTATCAGCAGATGGAGGCGGGATGGGAGTCAAAAATGGCCAATCACATCAGTTCCTCTCATCCCCATTAAAAGCAGCTAGTGAAGGAAACAAAGTGAGGTTTTGGAGAGAGAGAAAGTTCATCTCTTTGAAGGAAGGAAACTACTACTAATTAATATGTTGTTACAGCAAAACTGATTTGTTTTCTCCTCTGCGTGTGTGAAAACAGTCATTTATGTTAAGTGCAACAGAAAGATAAATGTAACTGCAAAATATCAGCCCCTATATTTATATATTGAATATTAAAAATGAATATAGTTCTCATTTAGACTAACAGATGTGCCTTACCAGCAGTGCCTAAAGTCAACAGGCTGTTGTAGAGGTACCATGAGTTAATTCTGACCGGAAGGAAAACTCGTATTCACTGAAATTACGGTTGTTTTAGCCTCTTCATTATCAGTGTTTAGCAATTTATTTATGATGATTTTATTATATGATGTCATTATGAATCCTGCTCGAATCAGCTCGAAGCCTGTGTTTAATCATTCTTCAGGTGTTGTGGTAACAGGTTGAGTTGGTCAGAGTTTCATTTAGACTGATTGTAGGTAATAGGTCAGTTCATACTGAGCTTTGCAGAAGAATATGCTGGATAAATACTAGCATTGTACCTGCAGGAAAATAGAGCCCTAAATCTGCTTTCATTGTGTGTGTGTGTGTGTGTGTGTGTGTGTGTGTGTGTGTGTGTGTGTGTGTGTGTGTGTGTGTGTGTGTGT
>JAUYWH010000015.1:284832-301826 GCA_034779795.1 Ctenopoma multispine | reverse complement strand
ACACACACACACACACACACCCACACACACACACACACACACACACACACACACACACACACACACACACACACACATGTGTTTTAATTTTTAAAATTTCTCTTCCAAACCAGAGATGACCTGTATTTGTAGATTGCCGCCAAACACTCAAACTGCAAACTCAAGTTCAGCCAGTCAGTACAGTGACGTATATTTTCAATAACTGAATAATAAAAAAGATGCAACTGCTTAAAAATATCAAACTGCAACTTCCTGGAGGGACTGCCGGATAGCCACCTGTGGCAGAGATGAGGCTCATTCCAGATAAGAAAGTTATGCGCAGATTCGAGCAACAATAACCTCATGAGACCAAGCCTGTTGCAGATTTTGGAGTCAGTTAAAAAAATTATTCAGGTGCTGCAGTTGGTCTCCACACACTGTAAGCTCTCGGGGCATGATGGAAAAACCTGGCTCTCACCTGATCTAAGATCTGGTTCAGGTGTCGGATCAACAACAGGAGTCAGAGTTTTCCCTATGAAGATTTTTTTTACAGAGGAAATGATGTGACTTATCAGAAACGCTATAGCAGTATTTACCTAGACTCATGTTATTTATCTTATGTCACTTCTGTCTCTACACATCTTTACTATTCTCTGATCTCTGTGTCATGCACTGTGGAGCTCTGCATGACTGCGACACGTGTGCGAACACACACCAGCAGTCAGATCGCGCGCGTTGGAAGTCGCGTTAAACACCTTCAAATAATAGTTCATTTGTTCTATTGACTGCAGTCGTTAAAAGAAACACATGAACACCATGAATGCTTTAAGTGTTTGTGTCTGTGTACACCTGGAGCTTGAATACTGATAGAAAAGTTAGAAACTGTCCGAGTTAAAAGTGACACCCCCTTTCTGCCGCCCCTGCTCTCCTCTGTTTTCCAGGCGCTCTTCATCTTCAACGAGACTGGATGGAAAACTGCTCCTGAGTTCTGACTAGCACAGAGTGTTAACCTCCATCCATTTCTGTTCATTTACAAATCCAACAGTACATGACACTTGGCACTTTCCAATGAAGACTTTTATTATTACTGTTTATTTAGTTTTCTGAGTCAGCAACAGCCATTGTTTCAGCAGACAAACTGTTTGACATAACAGATAAGTCTAATTAAAATGACTAATCTCCCATAAAGCTACGCAAACTTTAGCAGAGATATGCAGACAAACAACCCATATTTTGAATACAAAAATGTAATATCTCAGGAAATTCAGATTAATAGGTTTTAATACTTTTTAATGGCCTTAATTTTTGCTTATGCGATTTACTACATTTTAATACTTTTTAAAGTATTAAAAGGGGACACCTTGGTATAGTCCGACATCCGTAAGATGTTTCATGTGTGTGTTATCAGAGCTGCCCTGTATGATATATGTAATGTTTGTGATTATTTTATTTATAATACGGAGTTAATAGTGGAGAACTGTAAATACGGCGATCTGTTGCGTTGAACTGGAAGTGGCTCCTGCCCTTCAAAATAAGAGCATTATTAATTGTAAATCAACATCTAAACAAATGTTAAACAAAATCAATGTTAAACAAATTTAGTTTTGTCAGTCACTTGAAATGTTGAACAAGATGTTCAAATGAAAGAGTTTACATCCTCCATCCTCTAATTAATCCATTATATTTGCTGTGACTGTACTTCAAGTACTACCTTGAGGAATCTTGGGGTCATCTTAGACCAGGATATCTCCTTTAACCCTTACATAAAAGAAACCCATAGAACTGCCTTCTTTCACAGGACTATTTATTTCTAAAATTAGGAGCATCCCGTCTCAAAGTGATGCTGAAAAACTAGTCCATGCATTTATTACTTCTAGACTGGATTACAAAAAAAAATCGTTACTGATTGAATGTCCCAGTAGCTCATTAAAAAGCCTTTAGTTAACCCAGAATGCTGCAGCCAGAGTTCTGACAGTAATTAGCAAGAGATATCATATTTATCCTACCTTAGCCTCTGTCCAGTGGCTCCCTGTAAAATCCTTCTCCTAAAATACAACATACAAAGCATGACCCAGGGTCATTGGCTGAGAATTTTTTCTTTTTTATTTCTTTTCAGATTATTGTCTTTTTGCCTTTTCTCCTCCTCCTTTGTCAGTAGATGAGATCAAAAAGGCTAAAAGACAATACTCTGAAAAGATTTTTTTTTTTTAATTCTCAGTTATTTGAGCTATTCTCAAATTAAAAAACAAAATCTCAGCCAATGATCCTTCGTCAGTTTGGAGAGGCCTGAAGGACATTACAAATTACAGGAGACCCTCCCCACCTGCTGAGGGAAACAAAGAACTGGCTCTGTCACCCTGAATGACTTTTACTGCAGGTTTGACAGACAAAACCCCACATCTCTCACCTGCACCAGCTCAGTGTGCACTGCACCCCTCACTCCACTGACCTCCCCCCTCCCCTCTCCCTCCACTGCCCTCAGGATATCTGTAGAGGAGGTGAGTCATCTCTTGCACAAGCAGAAAACAAGGAAGTCCACAGGCCCAGATGGAGTGAGCCCCTTCTGCCTAAAAGTCGGTGCTGACCAACTGGCCTCTATCTTCAACCAAATCTTCAACAGATCCCTGCAAATGTGTCAAGTTCCTGTTAAGTTAAAACTGTGCAGATCATAGTAGATTTTAGATGACACCCCCCCTCACTATACTCATTATGTTCTTGGGTTCCGCCCAGAGGTGGGTAGTAATGAGTTACATTTACTCCGTTACATTTACTTAAGTAACTATTTGAAAAAATTTACTAATAGGAGTAGTTTTGTTGCACCATACTTTTACTTGAGTAAATTTATGAAGAAGAAGACATTTGACGACACTTGACTCGTTACTTTATCATCATTTACCATTATTTATATTACCATATATTATATTTTACCAGAGAGATGTCGTCTAGAAGATAAGAGAACAAATTAAAACCATATAGAACCATATTTAAATAACAAGTTAAATATAAACAGAGTTTTTTCTAAGTTAACACCTTGTTTTTATCCATCACCGTTTCTCCCTTGATTACTTTTTAGCGTCAAGTTCCATCATTGCAAAATAACACAACTACAATTACAAAATAAAAGCAATCACCTAAATTATCTAAGCAAAAACCTTAAACAAGATTATTGAGTTTTTCTGTATTGTTAAAAATGTTCTTTTAAACAAAGGGTAAATCCAAAACATTGATCTCACTGTCAAAGAATGTGTTTGTATGAATTCAGAGCAGATATTAAATCTAATCCACCCATGTCAAAATAAATTATAATCAATATTTCACAATAATTCAAACTCATGGCACCTGGATTTTTTTCTTGCTTAGTTGAAGCCACTTGAATGAAACGTTTCAACCTAACAAAGAAATTCAGTTGCCAGAACTCAACTTCCAGATATCTTCACAGTAGTCTAAGTGCTACGTGACGTAGCAGACAGTGAAAGAATACATAAGAAATGTCACAGTTCAAACATCAACAGTATGTTGTCTACTGTAGGTGTTGGTTTAAAAAGCTTTATGTTGTGAGAAAAAGTTGTGTTTCTTGTGCCTTAATTAGTTATTTTGTAAAGATGTTATTTATTTTTACCATTTTGTTTTATTAAATTATTATAATTTTTTTTTTTAGAAATACCAGGATTTGCACATTATTTTATATTTCAGTAATTTAAAAAAAATTAGACATTACGATCAAACAATTACTAACTACTTGAGTAGTCTTTTCAACAAGTACTTACTTGAGTCATTTTTTGGATCACTACTTTTTACTTCTACTTGAGTAATATTATTGTGAAGTAATGCTACTCTTACATGAGTAAAATTTTTTACTCAATTCAACACACTGCACTGATTACTTTTTCTGTATCTGCTTCACACAAACACACTGGCTTGTCTTTCTGTCTGTGTGCCACACTAGTTATAATTTATTGTCTGTAATTCGTCTATAACTTGTTGTTTTTAACATGTCTGTACTGTCCTAGAAGAGCAACAAAAGACCAGAAGCAAATTCCTTGTATGTGCTAGCATTCTGGGCGAATAAAGCAGATTCTGATTCTTAAGCAGAATCTGAGCAGAGCACTTCGCTCTCAGAGTGCTGGTCTAATTGTGGTTCCTAGAGTTTCCAGATGTAGAATGGGAGGCAGAGACTTTAGCTATCAAGCTCCTCTCCTGTGGAACCAGCTGCCACTTCAGGTTCAGAAAGCAGACACCCTTTTTCACTTTAAGACTAGGCTAAAGACCTTCCTTTTTGATAAAGCTTATAGTATATGGCAATACTGCATGCCACTAACTGTGTGGCATCTTACTTGTGTGTACACGTCACGGCAGAGCTCTGTCGCACACGCACAGAGACAGAAATAATAAATAACATGAGGCTGTTTACTTCATTTAATAAAAGAACAACATACAGACCTGTTCTACAGGAAAGGAAACTTGAAATATCTTCTAATGTGATCTGGCAATGTACAGCAAATATAATTAAATAAAATTAACTTGACCGCATTGGGAGCGGGGCGCCCCACTTGTATAATAGGAAACTTAGTCTACATAGCTCTGTCAGCCTTTTCTGACATGAATGTCATGAAGTCACTGTTTAGAATTAGACTGAAGATAGTGAACCTAAGTGGCTCCACTCCACCATACACCTGTCTTTTTGACTCCAAAGACTGAATACACATCACATGTGCATCTGGACATGAAACAGACCATGTGAAACAGTGACATGTAACAAAATGATAATTGAATAAGTAATCTCTGTGTATTTGTAATTGCATTGTTTTAATTAAATAGTGTGAGATACACTACAAAGAAAAACTATTATATTTTAATGCAAAATGTGAGTTGTGGACACCAACGTTTTGTAAATGTTCATACAAAAAAAGATTACTCTGGTTGTTTGGGTGAAATAAGCTATAAGAAAAAACGTAAAAAAAACACTAGTAGGTCTCGGCCATTTTCATTTTAAAAGTAGCTCTCAGGGGAAAAAAGGTTGGAGACCGCTGCGCTAAACGAAAAGAAAAGTCCTTTTAAGGCACTTTAAATTATAAAGTTTGAAACCTTACAGAATTATATAGAAAACCCAACTCAAACCCCCTGAGCAGCACTAGGCAACAGTGGAGAGAAAAATTGCCTTTACTGTAAGAGACCTCCAGCAGATGTTTTTTTGAGAGTATTTACATGAAGGCAGGTGATGGTAGCTCACAATGATTCATCCTTATGTTGTTGAAATTTCTGATATGTGCTTGAAATGCTATCATTTTAAAGGAAATGAATAATCCTGGCAATCAGACCAGTCATTGTGCAGATCTGGAACTGTATCAGAGTTATCTGGCTAACTTTTGGGTGACAAAAACTTAATAAGCGCGGGTTGTGATTTCTATTAATTAAGGTCAGGAACTATGCCATTAAGAGATGAAAATCTGTAGCATCTGTTAAAATAATTCATATCTCAAAGCATCTGATCATGAAACAGAAAGACAAACTGCTGGCAAAGGGCAAAAGGAAGTGGTCCAATCTGATGTTTCAGGAAGTGGTTTCCTTACTCTGTATGACATATTCTGCTACTAATGTAAAACATGATAATATTTCAAATTGGCTGTGAGACACAGAGAGGAGTGTGTGGTGCAGTAGGAACAGAAACACTGACAGACAATCACTGCACAGCATCAATAATGTAGTGGTTTTGCATGGCTCTGTCTTAATAGCTGTCATGCATCCTTTTGATGAGTCATCCCACTGGTCTGGTACTGCCAATAAAACCAAACTTGTGTGAATCAGCGGTTTTTAAAAGAAGATTTTCTTAATCTTTCCAGGACTGACGCCAAGTTGTTAAGCAAGTGACACTCCAGCCTGGACCCTGAAAGCTGCTTGAATGATTCAAAGGCAGAGCGAGAAGCAGGAGTCAGTGAGAGAGAGACAGAAAACAGGCAGGCAGAGAGAGAGAGACACTAAAAGCTCTCAGCCATTAATATCTGCAGTTCTAGATGCTCTGAGAATTCAAATGAGAGTATTGCTCATTTCTCAGAGCTGTAATATGAATTGAAAGAGGAAATGACATGATGGTTTAGTTTTAATCACACATTAATTTTTCCACTTTGCAAACATTAATGCTTTAGCTTGCAAAAGGTGAAACCAAGTTAAAAATCATGTCACTGTCTCAAAACATTTGAGTAAGGATGTCCATGTATGCCACAATGTTCAGTGAACTGTCAAGCTTTAACTTCACACTGCAGAATGAGACAATTATTAGGGCCCTGTCCTTCCCTAGTGCCGGTTCGAAGTCCGGTAGGGAAGGTTGCGTCAGGAAGGGCATCCAGCATAAAAATCTCTGCCAATCTAATATGCGGTATATCCGCTGTGGCGACCCCAAAAAACGGGAGCAGCCATTTCAAGTTGAATGTGGTTGAACTGCTGCTGCTTTGCAGAGCTCTCTGTGTTGGTGCCTGTGCTTAAATGACTGACTCCACTGAAAAGAATGATAGGACTGAATTATTTCATGCAGGGCACCTGTTGGTTTCAGTGTTTCAAGCAATGGTTTCAGATGGAGGTGTCATGTGTCTCATGTGCCATCATGCAAGCAGGTGTGAGCATGGGCATGGCACTAGTTTAAAAGGTATCAAATTTCACTATGTTTCAAAAAACTACAGTGAGGTAGGACACTGATGTCATCTACATTCAGCAAATGTGTGTGTGTGTGCTTATGGCTTTGTGTCATAGAGAGACAGACGGCTAAAACGGCCGAGAGAAAGCAATTACGTTATCTTGAAAAGGTATTTAAAACCCTCAAACTTAGTTTTGAAATGGAAGGAAAATGCTACATCGTGTTCAAAATTCTTTACAAATAAAAATCTGAAAAATGTGACTTGCAGTTGTATTCAGCCTCCTTCACTCTGGTACACCCAAATAAAATCCAGGGCAACCAAATGGCTTCAGAGGTCACCTAATTATTGAGTCCATGTGTCTGTAATTTAATCTCGGAGGAAGGCTTCAGAGGTTTGTTAGAGAATATTAGTGAACATTAGTTAAACTCTCTACCATCCGATCTCAGAAACACCAACTCACTCCCACCTTTCAAATTGAAAACCCACATGTTTAAGACTGCGTTCTCTCTTTGATTATATTACACTTTAATTTATTTAGTCATTTATGCTTATGCTTTTCTCTCTATTTCTTGTTGTTTATTTATTTATAATTTTTATTTTTATTCATTTATGTTTTCTCCCTATCTCTGCTGTTTATTGTACTATGTTCTTGAGTGTTAAGAAAGGCACCTTTAAATAAAATGTATTATTATTAACAAATAGCATCATGAAGACCAAAGGACACACCAGACAGATAAAGTTGTTGAGAAGTTTAAAGCACTGTTAGGTTACACAAAAAAATTGCTTTTAACATCTCATATTCAATCAATCACTGTTCAATTCATCATCCGAAAATGTAAAACGGTATGGCACAACTGCAATCCTATCAAGATATGACCGTCCATCTGAACTGACAGGCCAGGCAAGGAAAGCATTCATTGGAGAAGCAGCCAAGAGGCCCATGGTAACTGGAGTATCACAGCTCAGGAGGGGGAATCTGTCCACCAAACAACTATTAGTTATACACTACACAAGTCTGCCTTTATAAGAGTGGCAAGAAGAAAGTCATTATTGAAAGAAAGCCATAAGAAGTCCCATTTGCAGTTTGGCCAAAGCCATGTAAAGGACACGGCAAACATGGGGAAGGGCCAGCCTTAAGTTTTTCTCATGCTGATCCCAATCCACACCCCACCAGGTTACTGCTGTGTCTGAGCAGAGTGGCTGAACCAGGTTGTAGCCAGGTTATAGGCTTATCCAGATGTGCAAAACATTTACACAGCTCCAGTTGCTAATGTAATGCAAAATGACACAAAGGTAAAAACCGTGGCATTATTTTCACTTCTGTTTTCATGCTCATAATCTTTTTCACGCACCTGCATTTAATACCTGCACCCAAACCTGCAACTGCAATTTAATAAGAATATTTTTTTTCCCTTAACAAAGGATTTTTGTGCGTTACCAACCAGGTACCCACAGGTACTTGATACACTGCAGGACTTCACCTCAAGTGCCTTCATTTCTGCGGCGTATCCTGTCACTGAAAGACGTCTGGAATATTCTGTGATTTTATCTTAATAAATTGCTGGCTGGAGTAGTGAGGAGCAGGAGGAGAGCAGTTGTGGAAATTTGTAAAGTAATTACTTCTTAAGTTGTGAGAGCTAGATTAAAGCCACATAGGGCAAAGTAATATGTTTTTATCTCTCAGCTACAGTAGAGATAAATCGATGATGTGACAGATGTAACAGTGTTACTATCACACTGCATGTGGTATTTCATTTACTTCAGACCCTATCAGAAGATTGCACATTGAGATTTTTTAGGTCCTTTGCTTAAGCACGTTCAGTTTGAAAGCTAATAAGGAATGTAGGTGTGGATGACAATTTCAATAGTTTAATCAAAAAGATATCTGTATGTTAAGTTATGTTTTTCTGATTTTCAATTCTACTGAACTGGGTGGTGTACTGAATGACTGTGCTTCATTCATTCCTATAGACAGCTCAGTAAAAGCAAGCCATACGCTGCAAATGTCTGAGTGGCCTTGCACACACTGGTGTATTTTTGGGGCCATGGAATATGCTCAGTAGATACTTTCTTTAGCAGTGCCAGTGGCGTGCATACTAGATCAAATTATGTTCCCACAAAGAGGTTATTTTAGGACAGTTTTGACAGAAAAGTTTATTTATTAACTTACAACCTTTTGTAGTGATTGTCTGTGGCAAAAAGTAGTTTTTAGTTTAGTTTTAGGTGAGTCAACATCACCTGCTTCCGCAATACTAACTGTACATTCTAAGACTAAATTGCCTTAGAACAGAGGCCACAACCCTCAAGCTGGTTTACAAGCAAATTTCAATTTTCAACACATATACATACAAATGATCTAATGACAGACATATATTGGTGTATTTGTGAGCAAAACATGAATGACTTTATCGCAGAAGCAAATCCATATACTATGTGACCAAAAGTATGCAACATTGGAGACAAATAGCAAACTACAACTCAATCTGCCGGTGAAGATCTTTTACTTTACTTTACTTTACTTGGCAGATGCTTTTATCAATCGCGACTTACAAGGAGACACTAGCAATTACAATTCCGTTTCTGTAAAAAAAAAGATCATGTGATATGTTTAAAAGCTCCCAGTTTCTGAATGAACTACTCAAGAGGATTCGAGTGTATTTTGCTGAATCTATACTGTAGTTCAATTCAATATATATATATATATCAATATATATTCAATATAAATATATATATAAATTAAATATATATATATATATATATATATATATAAATATATATATATTTATATAGCGCCAATTCACAAAATAGGTTATCTCAAGGCACTTTACGGTGTAAGGTTTAAGGCCTTACACATTATATAAATATATTTGTAGAAAACCAAACAGTCCCGCTTGAGGAAACACTAGGCAACAGTGGAGAGGAAAAACTCCCTTTAACGGAAGAAAGTGGAGTATAAAACAATTTGGTTAGGTTTAGTGAAAAGATTGTGGTTTGGTCTCAAATACGTACTTCCTTAACATTACAGGACTTTGTTATCGTATCCTCCAACTTGTTATGTGCTTTTCTGAGGTTTTTTCCAATTTTGGTGATTTTTTTTAAGAGGCACATGTTACCATAGATACAACATTGTCTTTTACATATGACAGCAGCAAGCATGCTATTACCTACTAGCTTTCAGCCCTGGAAAACACAGACCTGATTACAGGGGAGAGACCTGAAATCATTTCATTTGTCTGAAATCCACCAGAAGACCTGAAATCCACCAGGAGGTGGAGGAGGTGTGGCGCAGGAGAGAAACACTGACAAAAACTCACTGAGATAGTGTATCTCCAATACAATCTTATCTTATCTTATAATTGCTACGGCCTCTTGAGGTTGCCCAACTACAATATGTTACTGCTGGTTGTAAAAACCTGCTGTCACAAACCTCACAGAGATCATGCTTGTTTTTCAGGAGGATAATCAAATCTGTGATTTTCGAGTATTTGTAGGTCTGATTGATTTCAGCTGCTCCTTCATATGTGCGTACTGTATGTTGGACACAGTTCAAACCTCATACCTGCTCAGTTAAACAGGCCTGCTGGGTTCTCTCCAGGACTTAGTGTCTGGGGATTCAAAGCTCTAGCTCTGGCGGTAACTGCTTCTTATACAGTATCTCTAAAGAGGAAGTTGTCTCTTTCCAAAAGAAGACAGACAGAAGCAAAGAGGGTGAGAGCCAGAGTAGAACTGTGGGAGGAGAAGCCAGACAGAGAGCGCTGATATGAGTGGGATGGAGCAGAACAAACAGAGTAAGGAAAAGATTCTGCTTTTGATAGAGAGACTCTTAACCATTTGCGAGTTCCTATTTGAAGCCAGTTCAACAGGCATACAGAGAATTTGTTTTCCTCAATACAAATTTATTTATAGAGCAACTTTAAAAACAATGTAAGTTGACTGTTTCTTTTAGAACAACAGACAAGATGAAACAATTTCATCATGCCATTAAGATTTAAATAACTCAAATGAAAAGGTCCATCATCTTAACCACTTGTCTTCTTAAGGGTTGCTGGAGTGCTAAAGTGCTTGTCATTGGGCAAGAGGTGGGGTATACTAGGGACAAGTGGCCAGTCTTTCATAGGACTGACAAATAAATACAGACAGACAGTCACACTCACATTCACACCTATGGACAATTTAAAGTCACCAGTTTACCTAACTGCCTGTTTCTGTATAGTGAAAGGAAGCCGGAGTACGTGGAAAAAGTGAAGAATATGCAAACTCCACACAGAAAGGCACCTAACTGACCTCTGGATTAGAATGCAGTCCTTCTTGCTGTAAGGCGACAGTACTATCTACTTGTTTTATTTAGGTACAAAAACTACAAGGTTAGGGTCAGTGGAAAGGTCATGGTTTGGGAAAAGGTAAGTACTTGTTGAGAATAATGATCATGCTTAAAAGACAATGCTTCACACTGGACTTGTCAGTCTTCTTGGGGTTTTGTGATCTGACCAGTCCCTCTGACCTCCTTCAGTTCATTTCAGTTTATTCATATAGTGTCAAATCACAACATAAGTCAAGGCACTTTACATTGTAAGGTTTAAGACCTTACGAAACATAAATAGAATTGTTCAGAAAACCCAAGAGTCCAACTTGAGCAGCACTAGGCAACAGTGAAGAGGAAAACTCCCTTTAACGGAAGAAACCTCCAGCAGAACCCAGCTAGGGTGGGCAGCCATCTGCCTCAACCAGTGACCAGCTCTAACATGAACCAGCTCTTTTCTTTGCTCAAGTGATAAATTTTCCTCACATCACCCCTTGAGCCAGTTTTTCCGAGTGGCCACTTTCAATGAAAAATCTCACCACGGATAAATAGTTATCTCTGTCCAAGACCATAATAATAAGACAGATACTGACAGGACAACTCAAATTACGAGCAAGATTGGATTTCATTCTACTTATAATTAATCTTTAACCCATGGAAAAGTGAGTGTTATTTTTGGGACACCACAAAGTCGAGGGACCAAGTAAATGGTAAATGGTCTACACTCACTTTTCTACCTTACTCAGAGCACTTTTACACTGCCTCTAATTCACCCATTCAAACACACACTCACACCGATGGCAGAGCTGCTATGCAGCTGACCTGACACATTGGGGGCAACTTGGGGTTCAGTGTCTTACCTAAGAATACTTTTAACAGGAGGAGCCGGAAATCAAACCACCGATCCCAAGATTAGAAAACGAACGCTCTACCTCCTCATTCCAAGTGGGAGAACACAAATGGGATCAGCAGAGGAAACACAAATGCTACAGTGTGTTGCACAATGCTAAAGCAAAACTAAAAGATAAAACTCTTGCCTTTTATGTGACCATGTTTTTTATGTGGCTTTTTTGTGTGCAATTTCCAGGACACCATATTTGACTCCAGTATCCACTTGTCTTTAATGTACATTAATGTCTGAAATCAGTGAGCTAAGAGACAATAAAAGTCTCTGCGTGAGAGGGGAACGGTAGAGTGCTGGTAATTCTCTGTGTATTTCACAATGAGTAAAACCTTCCAGAATACACATATTCAGCGTCATATGAAAGCACAGCCTTCTCTTATCTGCCCTATATACAGAGTTACTTAAAGCAACTTTAATTACAGCTGCATGGTCGTGAATAACAAGGTTTAAAAAGAAGTACTGGTGAGTAATGTTAGGGCATCTTAGCGTGCTTGGTCCTTGGTCTTTACATCTTGAAAGAAAAAAAGCACATTATAGACACTTTGCTTGTCTTTTTGGTTCACGTATTGATTAAATATTAGTTAATAACTGACACCTACTCAGAAAAAAACTGTTGTCTTTGGTGTCTCACTATTGCTGTTCAGTGGTGACTGAATTTACTAGACGTTCTTAAAGAATCCACAGATTGTATTTTTTGAGAAAGAAAGCAGCCGCTTCACAAATGCATGGCAACCCTTGGAGCATAAAGTGCAGCTGCCTGTCCACAAACATTTCCCAAAAGGCATTAATAAAGTATGAATTATTATTTAATTTATATTTCTAAAATATAGGAGAGCAAGTTCCATAGAATACGACTCAGTATTCCATCTGCATCTGGAAGACAGCATTGTCCATATTTCGAGTTTTGAAAAAGAACTTTGTAATCTATGTATTTCTCTTTAAAATTCACTTTAAATTTTCTCTTTGCAAATTTCCCACTTGTGGGACTAATAAAGGACTATCTTATCTTATCTTAACACAAAGGTAAGGGAAAATATCCTCCTTCAAAGAGAAGACAATAACCCGATGATCAATATCACAACACTGCAACACACATCCATTCCTATATACTACAGCTACTATTTGCAGTAGTGAAATTACAAACATGTAACCTAGCTACTCTCTAAAGTAAATAAAAATAAGCTAATACAGAAGGCTTATTAAAACTCTATTACCCCAGTGTAAGGATACATTTATTTAACACAGGAGTTTCAGCATCTTCTGCCACTGACAGTTTATCTTGTTATAGACTTGTATATGTGGGCTATCGTTTGAATGTCCTTCCCCTATGAGACTGTTGACTATCTGGTGTTTGGTTTGCTGTGATGTTTCATATTCCTGATTCCTTTTCCCCATGCAAAGTCAACAATGAGCTAATCCTGGAGAGAGACTACTCAACAAAACAGTGACTTTTCCACAGTAAATGCAAGTGTCCAGCACATTCTGTATCTTATGATAAATTGAGAGAGGAGAGCAGGTCTTCTGATGGTAACTTTGAGCTAATTACAGTAACTTCAGTAAACAAGGAGGATAACAGTGTACTGTGAAATCTTATGTGGCAGTTGGTTGAAGTAAGCTAAGCGCTCTCTCTTCTTTTTCTCCTCTTTTTAGTCAGGGTAAATGACGTGAGGATTTCTGAGCTGGTGGATACCGAAGCTCTGTGATGTGACTAACCGGATTAACTGTTAGCTAGGACTTCATGGGAGAAAAATGCAGCATGGACTCATCATCCTCTGCTGCAATAGCAACACATAATGCATTAAAAGTAAGCAAGATACATTCACACACCCAGTTAAACTGCATACGAAACGTTACTGTGTGCAAATGAAGACAAAGTGGCTAGAGTGTTATTCCGTCTGACTGGAAATTAACTCGTAGACACGATATATGCAACCCATGACAATAACATCAGCTAAAGAAACAAACTTTCCTGTAAAACATTCTGTAAAATGACATTTTTGACAACACTTGTGCTGAATGTGTCTAACATTCATAACAAAACATATTGTCTCACTGCATCTTTAAGAACAACTCATGTTGACATGCTGACTTTGTTGGAAGGAATCATCAGTAACTTCCAAGGTACCACTCATTCACACACGTTTCTCTGTTAATGTTTGAGTAGATGTAGACAACTCTGTGTGCTTGTCTTTCAGTGATGTCTCTTGATCTGACGAAATTTACAAATAGTCCTGTAGCCCTGCGGTCCCTCCTAGAATGAATCCAGGGTGTTTTATTTGAAGTAGTGTGAAGAATGAAAAAGGGAAATCTCAAACGGACTTTTGATCTAATTGAGCTGTCTCAAACTCACACAGAGGTGTTCTCACTTTCATGAGGAAAGTGATTTAATTTGCTCCCCCAGGTTTAAAGTGAACACATTACTGTCTTACTGAATTAATTATCCCTCATATTATACAAGTCTCAGACAATACACTATGCTCATGTGTGGAGTAGATGTTTATGCACGTTCTCATCCAAACAAACCAGCTAATGTCCTACTTTAGTCTTGTTTTTTGTGTTTTGGACTCTTGTTCTACAGACTAACTAACACCCCCACACAAATGGTCCTAACAAAAAATACTGGACAGATGCTGTGACCGATTTCAATATTTGGCCTCCTGATAGTAAATTTGCAGCTTTATGTAACAGTCAGTGGTGGCGAAGAATGTTTCCTGTCCTACAGACAAGCTGCTGAGTGGAGGCAGGAGGGGTGTCTGTGTGAGGGATTTGGTGAGGTGGAGCTGGAAACTGCTTTGAGGTCTGTGAAGTGCTGTGGCAGACAACCATGAGATGGGACTTTCAGTTTCCAATTACTCACTGCTCTGTGCAAATATGAAGAAACTAAATTCACTCAACTGGTAAGTTCTATGCAAATAAGAAGCTGCCTGCCAATTTTCTTTGCTATAAGGCATGTTATACAACATATGGTATATGTTGTATTTCCATGTGCTTTGTGCCACAAATGTCTACAGTAAATGTTGTTTCAGTGGCACGTCTGTCATGACAGGAATAACATCCAGAGATGCTCCTACCATTAGTCAGTGCTACATGTCAGCCTCTGGCAGCAAGATGGGACACTATATAACATGGGTTTTCAAGTAAGATTTGAGGAGGTCCGGATAGAGAAAATTTCCTCATGTCCGGATCCAAAACATCATCATGTTTAAATTATATTATAATGTAGTTATATATTAATATCAACTTATATATAAATTGAAGTAACTTGTCATTAAGCTATCAATGACATTTCAAAAAAAGTGTGTGTGAGTGCTACATACAATAATAAATAACATAAGTAATAAAAAAGCTGAGCACTGTTAGACACATAAGTGAAATCATCTACAGCTAGGCCTGTGGAGCCTTATACAGTACATGGCTTCATGCAGCTGATCTAACATCTCTGGTTAATACCTCACTCTTCTTTATTTATTGGCTGTTAATTCAGATACAGGGATTTGTTTTATTTTCTACTTCTTTTCTTTATCTCCCTCATAAAGTGTATGAGCTCCTGCACTCAGACACTCTTTGACACATTTTTTTTTTTTGTGAGGAAACACTCAATAGCTTGTTATTGACCAGTAAAAGAATGTGTCAAAATAGGTTGACTGTGGCCTAACAGCCAAATTCAGTGCGTAAAATTTCTTTGATGTACTTTTATGCTTCACTGGTGTTTCACGTTCCCAATTTTAACCACAGAGAGCAGATCTCAGAGCAGAGGAGATGCAGCAGTCTAAGTATGAAGGATCAAGATAAACACCTCGCTCCATTCTGGATTACAAGCCTGGATTTCAGTGTCAATCTTCCACCATTCAACACACGTCATGTCACAATGTTGCCGCTTTCCTTTCTGTTCCCTTCTCTCTCCTTCATATGTTTCTCGGTCACTGCCGCTGTTTACTGCCCGGCTCTCTATTCAGTGAAGTCCCACCCTACTCTGCCTGTGATTGGCTGATTCTTTCCCTCACTTTGTCCAATCTCAGTCCTCATGCCTTTACCCAACCAACCTGGGACCACAAAGGCAACGAGTACTGGCCAATCAGAGACAGGTAGGATGAGTCTTTGGCTGAGTAGCGGTGTCAGAAAAGAGTTATCGGTCAATTAGTGGTGTGCGATACCGCAAGCTTTGGTATTGATCCAATACCAAGTAAATACAGGGCCAGTATCGCCAATACTGATTCCAATTCGATACTAATACCTAATAGGGGCAGTCTGCAGGAAAATGCACCAATAAAAATATTTCTGCTTGCAAATCGCATAAAAGTGCTTTAGAAATGTTTAAAATGCTTAAAAAAAACATTAAAATTGCTATAGAAACACAACCAAACGCACAAAAATATTAACAAACAAAAACACCACTGTTGAATTAACATACAGATCCAGGATAGCTGGAGCCAGGCCCGGATTGGCTAATCGAGAAGACTAGGAGAGTTCCCGGTGGGCAGGTCCGTTTTTTGGCCGCGAGGGCCGGTGTCCCTAGCTGCCTGCACTCACAGTAGTCGCATTTATTTATTTAATTTATTTTTTTACCATAGCCTCACTCTTTATTCATGTTTTTACCGCAGCTCCACTCTTTTTATTTATTTTCTCACAGCCCCATGAGCAGAATGCAGCCTGCAGCTTAATGATGAATCAGAATATGTCCACACAGCAGGTTGAAAGATTTCCGGTTCCTGTATCGACACAAAACGGATTGTTTGCTGCTCCTACTTGTTGGGTTTGAATTACGAATTATTTCTAAACTCCAAGATCTATCATTTACTGTTCTTTTAGACACAGATGGGTTTAGATTTTAAACTTAAATCAACCGCTTGTTTACTCAAGTACTCATCTTAAATCTACTTCTGTGTTTTATTTTGTTGTCTTACCTCTGCTAGCTTGTTTTGCTCTTGTTAGCTATGGCTTCTCTTTCCCCCTGTGCCTCTTCCTCCCTCTCCTGCTCAGCCTGTGGTATGCATAGTTTTACCTCTGCCTCCTTTAGAAGTAATGGTATCTATAATAAATGTAGTTTATTGGTAGCTTTGGAGGCGAGGGTGGCAGAATTAGAAGTTCGGCTCCGCTCTTAGTCTCCTAGCATAGCTCAGGATAGCATAGCTCCCTCGGCACCCCCAACGCAGCTGGGAAACCAGGCCAGCTGGGTGACGGT
>JAUYWH010000015.1:263223-275549 GCA_034779795.1 Ctenopoma multispine | reverse complement strand
TTGACTCAGGGGGCTGAATAATTACGCACACCCCACTTTTCAGTTATTTATTTGTAAAAAATATTTGGAATCATGTAGATATAGATGTAGATGTAGATAGTGTGCCTTTCTGAATTTGCAAATTTAAAAGATATGTACATTTGCAACAAAAGTTTTTTCTTCAACAAATACACAAAAATCAACAAAATACTAATACCAAAAAACACTAATATTTCTAAGCTGATAAAACACAAATAATCATGATCTTTCATGTCTTTAACATACAGAGTGTTTGTGGAAAAAGTAAGTAAAACAGTGCTTTAACTGGTTGGCTCAAGCCAGTTCTTCCTGTAGCTGTGGATTAGACCTGCACAAAGTCTAGTAGGTATTTTGCACCATTCTTCCTCAAAGAACTGCTTCAGCTCAGACATTCATAAGATGTGTGGTGTGAATAGCTCTCACAGCATCTCTATTAAGTTTAAGTCTAGGCTCTGACCGGACCACTCCAAAAGGTGAATTTTGTATCTCCAAAGTCATTCTGTAGTCGAGAGGGTAATTTTCAATTATCATTTAATTATCATGTAATTATACGTTTTTTCTGAGCTTCAACTGATGGACAGCCACCCTCACATAATGCAGAAGAAGCAAAGTAGCCCCATATTATGATGCTCCCTCCTACCGTACTTTTCACACCATACATAGTGCTGTGTGTTCTCTGCCAAAACAACGTAGCAACACGAACCACCTTGATACTTTTCTTACTATTAATTTTGTTATTTATTTTCTCTTTTCTTGTCTTTTTAACTCCTATGCCTCACACTAAGTCGACTGCACCACCAATTTCATTGTGCTTTCCTAAAGAGACAATGACAATAAAGATTTATCTTATCTTATATATTCACTTTGTCATTATGTGTTATTGTGTGTAGATTGAATTCCATTTGTATTTTAAAAATTACAAAATTTGCAAAATTTTTGTTGCATCACGAAATGTCTGTGGCTTTTACAGGGATACAAACAGTGCCCCTCACCCTTTCTGCATTCTAAAAAAAAGGATATTACAGTTCTCTTTTATATTAAGAGGATTATTCCATATGGCTTTTTTTCATTTCTGTCCTGTACTGACGCGCACCATTTCCTTAAATATCACATAAAACAAAAATTGATAAAATCCTCCTTACTAAACATGTTTGTGAATAGCTTCAAAAGTTGATCCTCTCCTGTTTTGTAGGACAGAGCCAAGAAAACAGAAGAAAACAGACAGCAAATCAGTCCTCTATGGTTTGGAGGAGAGTGGAGCTTTCCCCAAGCCTGTCACTTGACAGCCAAGGACTAGTCAGTCTAAGACAGTGACAGTTTCAGGTCAGAGCGTGTTTCTACTTGACTCAGTGGCCATGTGACTGGAGAGCTACAACATGCCCACAGGATTGGCCCCTGAATGACAGGTATCCTAAAAGTAGATTCTCCCTAGATCCCCTGACAGCAGTTGTACCCCTGCTGATACAATCTAACAGGCAAACGGTACTATCCATCTACTTCCAGGACTAACTGGAGAAATACAACTCAACATGTCATGAGTGTGCCTCAAACTGGTGTAAAAAAATTGTTTTTACATTTCTACTGAACAAAGCAACCAGATAGAACGAAAACAGGTTTAGTGTTCATCTTGTGAGGACCATGTATGCACAGAAGATTTGCTGATTAGTGTGTAAGATTTCTTGTCTTTGATCAAAGTGTTTGTGTAAGGTCAAATATGACATGATGACTTTTTCTCTGGACCACACTTACACATAAAAATAGATAGTGATAGCACAGACCTGGCAACTTTGTCTCTTAAAATTTCTGTCTCTGTGTTTTTCACAGCACTTGGTTAAGATTAGAGAAAGATTAAGTAATATTCATCAACAGAAGAAGTACTCCAGCCATACATCCCCACCACCTCCTGTTAATAAATGTAGTAAATATTATTATTATGTAATTATTCAAAAACTATATGAAATCTGATCATAATTCCAAACTATTATTAATCCCAGAATACAGACACAAAAGGAGACTTCTCTAATTCTAAATCCTGATTTTTTTACAATCTGACTTGCCACTTACAGCTTACACAAATGTTGTTGCCACTGCGATGTTACTGTGTGTGTGTGACAGAGCACGTGAGCATAGCCCAGTGATTACGTTTCCTATTAAAACGTATTTGGTTGCATATGTACTCTGATCTTGGAAATGTTGTTGGCTTGAGTAATGAAAAAGAAACACATGCAAAGGTAACTGAGGAGGAAGCTAGAGAAAAAGCATTAAAATCCAAAACATTTATCACGATGGCTGGATTCAGCAAACGTACATTTAGCATCTTATGAGCACTTTTCACAGAATGACATAACATTTACACAGCACAGTTTTTACAGCAACTGAAGCAGACTTACGGAGAGAGTGCCACTCGTCCTGTCTTATTGTCTTGGTGATGTTGTATGAGAGGTTTTTGGGTATTGTAGCAGAGGAATAGTGATACTTGATGTAGGAGCACCTTGTAATGGAACCTGCACAAAAAAAGGAAGAATTCTTATGAATACATAAAGAACAGTGACTCAGGGGTCATTACATAATATCAATGTTGATGACACATAGAGCAGGACTGTAGTTAACATTAAGATTACATTGTTCCAAAGAGGTGTGATTCAGCTGGAGAGGCTATGTCATTAGTTAAATACACAAACAATAGCAATACACTGCTGTGCGAGACCCTATTGTGTGAAAGCTGAAGGAATGCTTTCAACATATATTTATATTAGCCACACAATAGCTGTCAGAGGAATGATTTGTTCTTTGAAAGCTATTAACGAATCAGTGTAATTATAAACATCTCTGAGAGTCTCCTGGCCGGGTGATGTGTGTGGGATGAAACGTTTCACTGGAGCTGCTTCTCCAGTCCATGATGACATAATGATGTCATTAGACGTACTACAGTCAAATTAATGAAATCCTTGTAGAAAACCATGATGGAAAAATGACAAGCTTTCATTTGAGGAAGGTTACAGTCTCCAAGTTGTTCAAAGCATCTGATGTGTCACGTAGAAACACATGTTATGACTCATTTAGTCTAACTGTACTCTATTGTCAAATATCTGATAAAGATGAAAATGACAGCAAACGCCACCTGCCTCAGCTCTGTCTTCTCTAGCTCACTGCTGTTTTTTAAAACACTCAGGCAGAGATGCATAGGAGTCTCTACCATTCACACAATGTGAGAATGGTGGCTGTAATACAGTGTGTTCATACCAAGACTATAATTTTCTGGCTGGTGGAGAAAGAGCACTGCCTTTTTTTGACACCATTACTGCACGTACGCTCTAATTATCTCTGCCAAGGCTGCATGGCTTACTGAAAATTGCATTATTGGAGTCCTGGGAGATTTGAACTCCACAAACAGAGACAACTAGGATAATACCCGCCTGCCTCTGCTCTGTCCTGGAGCCATGCACACATACACACACAGCAACAACACAACCACACAGGCATAAACAAGTAAACCCAGGAGATCACAACTGCTGACAATGATGATTACACATTCATGACTATCTCTTTATACTACTTGTAGTCAGCACGCCATCGTTCCCACGACAGTGGACACATGCTAAAATACTACAAATACAAATAATAATGTATTTTAATCTCTTAAAGCTATATTATGCTAACATATCTTAATGTGGAGAAGTACTGCGTAATGCTTCTGCGAGGGAGCTTTGCCTTTTAACCATTCAGAGTCTGAAGATTGAGTCATGGCAACTGGACTTCCTTCTTTAAGGTAGAGACGTTTCGTTCTGCATCCACAGAACTTTGTCAATCTGAGGGAAGTTGGCTAGACACCATAGACCATGACATCCTGCTCAGCCGCTTAGAGCAGTGGGCCGGCGTTCAAGGTAAGCCCTTTTATGGTTGAACTCCTATCTTAGACAGCGAACCTTCTCAGTGAATATAGAGAACTTCCTTTCCTCTACGGCACCCCTTAGGTATGGGGTCCCCCAAGGGTCTGTTTTAGCACTGATACTGTTCTTTATCTATATGCTTCCACTTGGCCAAATCATTAAAAATTATGGCATATCTTTTCACTGCTATGCTGATGATATCCAGCTGTACATGCCCTTAAAACCAAGTGATATCTCTCAGGCCCACAGACTACTTGAATGTTACGATGACATTAAATGCTGGATGGCAAGCAACATCTTGCAGCTCAATGTAAATAAGACAGAGGTTATTCTTTTTGGTCCATCCACCAATTCGCTTTCTGTTTTGAAACAGATTGCTCCTCTTTCTGCCTTAACAAAACCTTGTGTTAGGAATCTTGGTGTGATTTTCGACCCAGATCTTTGGTTTGACACTCTTCACTGCACTGAACAGCATACACTAAATTGCTCTTCTTATGTTTTGGGCAAGTCTCTGTCTCAGTGTGTTAGTGGGTTTGAAGTGGAAAGGTATGTGGTGTTTTCCAAAAATCCTTTTCAGTTTTTCAGACACACCAGCCATGTATGCATTAACCAGGTTCTTCCGTTGGCCCTGGGATTCAGGTTATTCTCTGGTCCTCTTCCTGGAAGAGGATCTTGCCTTGTTAAAGGCCCACTTGGGATATCCACAGGTTTTTAGGGCTGTCTTCAGATGCCTGTCTTCCTTATTTTCGGCTTCTGTGGTGGTGGGAATGTTCTCTGCTCTATGGTACAGAGTCCTGATTACTCCTAGTTTGTTGTAGTGGGTGATGTGAGTCCAACAACAGGTACTGATCAATGTCGGTGGATTTTCTGTACACTTCTATATCCAGCTTTCTATCAATCCCAGTGATAACTGCACAGTCCAGGAATCCCAGCCGGTTTTCTTTGGAGTCCTCCCTTGTGAATTGTATGTTTGTGTCCACTGAGTTAATGTGATCTGTGAAGGCCTGTACCTCCTGGCTCTTGATCTTCACCCAGGTGTCATCCACATATCTGAACCAGTGAAGAAAAAAATCACTGATCATGAAGAATATGCTGATAATGTAACTAGAATTTACCATTCAGGTGATCAATACTGGCATGATGTCTGTTATTCTGAAAAAAAATGAAAATTGTGTCTAATGGACCTACATTTTTAACACCTCCTATCTTCCCCTGACATTTTCTTTTTTTAACACAACTGGTAAATATGGACATTTAACCACTTTTGCTTAAACCATAATAGCGCTTCAGCACTTAATAGTAGATCATATTTTTATTAAGTATCTACAATGTGCAAAAAGTAACTGCTATTTACATTAACATTGTTTACAGTAGGAATTCATACTGGAATTTACTGTAACACTTCTCCAAGGTATCCACTCTAATTCACCAAGAGTTCAAAATAAATTTATCATATGCATATTGCAGCCTCACCGTAGGAAATTGACAGTAGTGCATTCCCACAGAACTAAGCCATGGGTATGTGCCTAAAGTGTTTCCTTGATGACAGTTTTTGATATAACAGGCTGAACTCACTACACAACCAGCTGAGGGAAACTTCCAGCTGTTTACTACAGTCAGGAGAGGAGTGAACTAATGCCAGGGCTTATTCTTGCACAGCTGTGTCATGGTGAACCTTTAATGTGGCATGTATCCAGTTCTCATGAACAGAACTTCTCAAGACATAAGTTTCAGTCTTCCCAGCCAGACCTTGCACACAGTATCAGCATCAACTTGAGGTCCTCAGCAACTGCTGACCACATCTCCTCCATCTCTGCAGACTTGCCTTCTACAACATCAAAAAGATCAGACCCTACCTCTGCCTAGCTAC
Source organism: Ctenopoma multispine (assembly GCA_034779795.1). Taxonomy (NCBI): domain Eukaryota; kingdom Metazoa; phylum Chordata; class Actinopteri; order Anabantiformes; family Anabantidae; genus Ctenopoma; species Ctenopoma multispine. Next base: position 269,771 of record JAUYWH010000015.1, on the reverse strand, counting down.
TCAGCTCCTGTGCGCCTGTGCTGTGATGTCCTACTGATAGGACTACCTTCATGCAGAATTAAATGTCCAGATGACCCAAAATACTGCAGCTTTTCTCATTTTGGTCACTTAACTTTAATTTACTTTACTTTACTTGGCAGACGCTTTTATCCAAAGCGACTTACAAGGAGAAGACACAAGCAATTACCATTCAGGTTCTGTAAATTATGAGTTAAGAGCCCTGATAAGACTCAACTTGTCAAGGAGAAAAACATGCTAGGAATTATTAAGTCGTAGATTGTTTTAAAAATACAATATAAAAAATAATAATAATATAAATTCCCCATTCGCCCTCCTGTGGGGGGTCTTTGTCCTTCAAGCTCTGGTCCTCTACCAGAGGCCTGAGAGCTTGAGGGTCCTGTGCAGTATCTTAGCTATTATATATGTAACAGCTATATATATATATATATATATATATATATATATATACGTATATATATATTTGTGTGTGTGTGTGAGACTCATTTGAAATACTTTTTAAACAAGTGAGTTTTCAAACGTTAAAGGTGGTGATAGTCGAATGGAGCAGGGCAAGTCGTTCCACCAGCCAGGGACAACAAAGGAAAACAGACTTGACTGGGATCAGAGACCGTGTGAAGAGGGAATTTTCATTCTCATTAGCGGATCTGAGAGGGCATGCAGGAGTGTAGGTTACCATTAGCGTGTTGATATAGGAAGGTGCACTTCCATTTACAGCCCTGTTGGCAAGCATCAAGGATTTAAACTCAATGCGAGCAGCTACCGGAAGCCAGTGGAGAGAGGTGAGAAGAGATGTGACGTGGGTGTATTTTGGCTTGTTGAAAATGAGGTGGGCTGCTACCTTTTGGACTATCTGGAGGGGTTTAATGGTGACTGCAGAAGCCCCAGCCAGGCGAGGGTTCCCTCTTCACGGGATCTCCGATCACAATCAAGTCTATTTTCCTTTGTTGTCCCTGGCTGGTGGAATGACCTGCCATGTTCCATTCAACGAACTGAGACTATCACCACTTTTAAAAAACATTTGAAAACTCACTTGTTATCACAAGTATTTCAAATGAGTCTCACAAACAAACACGCAAACACACACACACACACACACACACACTAGCACTTAACAATTCCTAGCATGTTTCTTCTATTAGGGCTCTTAAAGTAAAGTAAACTTGATAGCACATTCCTACCTGAGCACACTAATTCAGGTCTACAGTCCCTCTCACACACTGCTTTCTTCAAACAAGGAATTTACACTGTAAGGTTTAAGACCTTACAGAATATAACTACATATAGAAAATCCAAGAGCCATTTGAGCAGCACTAGGCGACAGTGGAAGGAAAACCTCCCTTTAACAGAAGAAACCTCTAGCGAAACCAGGCTCAGGGTGGGTGGTCATCTGCCTCGACTGGTTGGGGTGAGTGGAGAGTTTGATTTTGTACCTAAATGTATGTAAATGACATAAAGTGTCAAAACCATCAGTCAGATACCTGCCTTCCAGTCCAGATGGATATTCTGGCCCAAGCAAGGTTACTCAGTTTGTCAGGTAATCAAAGAATCGAGAATAAAGCCAATTAAAATGGTGAGCTGACAATTGATTTATTATTTACTATACTTCTGATTAATAAATTTTGTTTGTCGCCGGTGTTTTCAATTTTTGTGCAGTCACCCCCTTACTAAACACACTTGTATATCAGGTCTTTAATTTATTTGATGCTGTTTCTTATCATATTTTACAGATATAGTCAAAATATAATCTGACTTCTGTTTACTGACAAGTAACATCTGTGCCATCTGCTGAGCTCAAAATAAGTCACAAAGGGCACAACATACATGACAACAACTAACTGAATATGTGTTGCCAAGCAACACTTACTACCAAGAAAAAGTCAAAGTTTTACAGGAGCAATTAACATGACATAGACTAAAGAGTGAGAACAAAAGCCCCTCCTGTGAATCCATTGAGTCTCCTTTAGAGTGCATTTCCTCAAATGTATTCATGCCTCAGGTAATCCAGACTTCCAATTTAAATATTTATAAAGGGATAATGCACCACACAGTGCTCTTAAAAAAACTAAACGTGTCAAATGTATCAGCAGCCCAGTTTCGACTATTTCCAAATATTTACCTGTGGAAGACCAATTGCATATTCATTCTAAAACAAAGTCATTTTGTCTGGGTCAGTGAAAATGTGAACTAACGTGAGTCAACAGCTTTTTGTAGCAAAAAACTGCCTTTCCTACAGCAGCGGCCATGTGACTCGCATGTTGTCGGTGAAGGAAGCATTACAAAAGAATCTTAAAGAAAAACACACCTCTTTCAGTGTAACCCAACTGAACATGTGTAAAACTGAGAGTCCTGTCATATCCTCAACCCTAACCCTTATACCTGTGTGTTTTCTTTGTTTCCTTGTTCCTTACCTTAACCACGCTAAAAAATTAACTGACAAGAGTTTTGACTTGTGTTGGAAGCCTCACTGTAACACTACTGGGGAATACTTTGTTTACAGCAATTTATAGATAATCGTGATTTAAGTGAAATTATTTAGTTAATTTGAAAGGGACTATGTAGAAGGTGGACCTACAGGGGGGCAAAGTGGGGGTGCCGCCCCCTCTATTATAGGTACACCACAATTTCCAGTTTTTCAGAAATATATTAATATCATGTGTGTAGTAGTGGGCACCTGTGTACCTGTACATCTTTATGTCTAGTATAGGCCTGTGTAAAAACCTCCATATCCATTTCATTATATAAAAGCTGTCTACCTGTGTTTTAATGTTTAATTAAATGGGTTTTTTTTATTTACTCTTAATGTAATAGTGATAACTGAGGACAAGTTGAATGTGTCAGCATTCATATCAAATTTGAGCTTCTGTTGTTTGGCCTGTGACAGTTGGACAGTGAAAGGACAGAGATTTTAGTGGGTAAGTCGCACTGAAAAAGTGGGTCTGAATCTTTAACCAGCCCCATGAGAAGAATAAATCCCAATCAAAAGGTTAAGTTTAACTGTAGAGTGGTGATCGTCCAGTGAGTCACATACAGTCCCGATCAAAAGTTTAAGACCACTTGACAAATGGCAAAAAAATCATATGTTGCATGGTTGGATCCTAACAAGGTTCCAAGTAGAGCTTCAACATGCTACAAGAAGAAATAGGAGTGAGACAAAACATTTGAGCGTGCAATTTATTGAAAACAACCCTGAAACTGAATCAGGCTGTTTTACAGCTGATCAAAATCTTAGGACCGCATGCCTTTAAAAGGCCAAATCTATACAAAAATGTGGATTCATTGCCATTTTCCGTCAGGTAGTCACACTGTCATATGACGTTCTGATGGCAAAGGCAAAAGCAGAGCACTTCGCTCTCAGAGTGCTGGTCTACTTGTGGTTCCTAGGGTTTCCAGATGTAGAATGGGAGGCAGTGCTTTTCAAGCTTCTCTCCTATGGAACCAGTTTCCTCTTCAGGTTCAGAAGGCAGACACCCTCTCTACCTTTTAAGATTAGGCTTCCTTTTCCATAAAGCTTATAGTTGGAGCTCATTTGCCAATATTGCCATTAACTGTGTGTCTTCTCTCTCCCTTAGTTCTGCTTCTTCTTCTTTGTCCCCCTCTTTCTGTAGATCTCTGCTGGAATCCCCAGCTTGGAGATGTATGATATCTAGTGTGCAGCGGCTGGCCCTACCAACCTGCCTAGTGTTTTGTCGGTTGTTTACTGTCTTTGATTTGCCTTTTCTTATTTTCTCTCTCCTCCACTCACTCCAACCAATTGAGGCAGATGCCCGCCTACCATGAGCCTGTTTCTGCTGGAGGTTTCTTCCGTTAAAGGGAGTTTTTTTCCCTCTAATGACGCCTAGTGCTTGCTCAAGTGGAACTCTTGGGTTTCCCACATTATTCTGTGTTTACTTATATTTTGTATGGTCTTAAACCTTACAATGTAAAGTGCCTTGACTTATGTTGTGATTTGACACTATATGAATAAACTGAAATGAACTGAAGGAGGTCAGAGGGACTGGTCAGATCACAAAACCCCAAGAAGACTGAAAAGTCCAGTGTGAAGCATTGTCTTTTAAACATGATCATTATTCTACTTACTTACTTTTTCCCAAACCATGACATTTCCACTGACCCAGACTGTGTAGTTTTTGTACCTAAATGGAACAAGTAGATAGCACTGTCGCCCTGACTGCATTCTAATCCAGAGGTCAGTTAGGTGCCTTTCTGTGTGGAGTTTGCATATTCTCCACTTTTTCAAGGTACTCCGGCTTCCTTCCACCATACAGAGACAGGCAGTTAGGTAAACTGGTGACTTTAAATTGTCCATAGGTGTGAATGTGAGTGTGACTGTCTGCCTGTATTTATTTGTCAGTCCTGTGATAGACTGGCCACTTGTCCCTGGTGTACCACACCTCTTGCCCAATGACAGCTGGGATATGCTCCAGCACTCCAGCAACCCTTAAGAAGACAAGTGGTTAGGATGATGGTCCTTTTCATTTGAGTTTCTTAAATCTTAATGTCATGATTTGACACTATACAAATAAAACTGAATTGAATTAAAAGGCAAAAAAACTTTCTCTTTTTGAATGTGGTTGGGTTGTTGAACTGCATAAGCAGTGTCGCAGTAAGACAGTCACAACCTTAATTTTGTTCGAGAATCGTCCAGTGTCTTGACGAACAGCCAACTAGATCCTCCGGCTCAGTGCTGGTGGAATTTTCTAGGGTCTTCCACTTGACTTTTTTGTTCCATAACCCTCAAGATCATTTAAGAAATTCCAAATGAATGTCTTACTGCGTCCCACCTCAGCAGCGATGGGGCACTGCGATAGACTCTGCTTATGCAGTTCAACAACCCGACCACATTCAAAAAGGGAACGTTTTTTGCCTTTACCATCAGAACATCATATGACAGTGTGACCACCTGACAGAAAATGGCAATGAATCCACATTTTTGCATAGATTTGGCCTAATCTTGTCCTGATCTTGTCCTAAGATTTTGATCAGCTGTAAAACAGCCTGATTCAGTGTTGTTTTCAATAAATTGCATGCTCAAAGAAATGTTTTGTCTCACTCCCATTTCTTCTTGTATCATGTTGAAGCTCTACTTGGAACCTTGTTAGGATCCAACCACGCAACATATGATTTTTTTGCCATTTGTCAAGTGGTCTTAAACTTTTGATCGAGACTGTATGTGACTCACTCGACGATCACCACTCTGCAGTAGTCCTCACAGTTATTCAGCAACTAATCATTAGTGATTATTTAATTATCAGGTCATTTCTGATTCATTCTTCAATTACTACTCATGTTGTGTATAATGCGAATTTACTGTTTTGCTCCATAAGGACACAATTGTGTATGAACCTGATATAATCTGATTCCATAAACATCAAGCTTTATTGTCATTGTACAGCATACAATAAGACAGCATACAAAAAGTGCTTTCCTGGCAGTATCATTTACACAATAAAGACTAAAAACACAAGGTGGGAATGAATACATTCACATATAACTACATCACTAAGCAAAATGCTAAGTGGACATAGTGATAATGCACAAAAGGTTTTACATGTCAAACAGCTTGCCAACAGGCTATAAAATGGCCTGCATCCAGTTTTATTTATATGTTCTCCTTAGCATATTATTATCATGTGGAAACTCTGCATTCAGCTTTTTCCTGCATGTGTCCTGCTCACTTTTTTCCTTGTTTTTTCATATTCAGTTTAACCAAAGTTATGAGATTCGCCTTATTCTTTTAAACACTCGTCAGTATTTGCTAAGTACTCAGCAATTATATAACCTAGTATTAACAGCACTAACTAGTCTATTGGTCAAATAAAGTGCAGTCTAGTCTGAAGACAGACTTTTCCAGAACTCACAGCCTTTGTCCGTTGGCCTGACTCCTGACTCCATATATCAACCTCTCTACCTGTAGAAAATGATACTTAAAGAAGACTAATCCCAGATGTTGGTTACGTTTTTGCACCAAAATCAAGGAGAATCACTTCTTGAAGTCTTGAGACTGAGCACTTTCTCCCAACAGGATTTCTAACTCATTTCATTTTTACCAATTTGCCCTTCAGCTTTCTGCAAACATCTTTGATCAAACATCAAACATGAGTCAGATACCATTTCCTCTCTGTTGTGTTGTGACTGGAAGTGATTGTGCTGCAACGGACTGGAGCTGTTTTTGGAGCCATGTGTTTTTATACATACCTTCCAATGTAATTTTTTGTACTTGTACTGTTTGTACATATACAAAATACACTGTGATTAGTTGACAATTGGAAGTTGCTGGAACTACAGACAGTAAGCTGGTGTTTGCAGTCCTGCACAGCATACGTGTCCTGCACGTACAGTGGCTTGCGAAAGTATTCGGCCCCTTGAACTTTTCCACATTTTTTCACATTACAGCCACCAACATGAATCAATTCTATTGGAATTCCACGTGAAAGACCAATACAAAGTGGCGTACACGTGAGAAGTGGAACGAAAATCATACATGATTCCAAATATTTTTTACAAATAAATAACTGAAAAGTGGGGTG
>JAUYWH010000015.1:250020-263123 GCA_034779795.1 Ctenopoma multispine | reverse complement strand
TCCACTTCTCACCTGTACACCACTTTGTATTGGTCTTTCACGTGGAATTCCAATAGAATTGATTCATGTTTGTGGCTTTAATGTGACAAAATGTGGAAAAGTTCAAGGGGGCCGGATACTTTCGCAAGCCACTGTATGCTGTGCTGTGACTGTCTAAACCCAACCATTTAAAACTTTAATAACATTGGAGTCACACAACTGCAAGATTGGATCCTTGTCCAGAAAACTAAATGGGATGTTGTAGATCAGATATTTTGTAAAGAAAATTAATAAAAAATATGTTTGCCTGTGTACATTTAATTGATACATATGAATGTATTTGCAACTTTTGAATTTACATTACTTGTGAATATATGGTAATTATGTTAATAGAAAACATAATCAGGTTACAATTACCTTTCCCACAAAAATGTGTATAGAAATGGAATTTTTAGGAGACTAGCTTGAATATTTACATAACATTTACATTTGAACTGTGAAAGAGCAGTGCACAGACAGACAGACAGGATAAGCATCTGATGGGGTTTATTGTAGCTCTTACAGGTCTGAATAAATCTGGAAGTCCAGATCTTACAATCAATCTTACAATCTCCTACTAATGACAGGAAGGTGGAAAATACAATGTGCAGTTGTGGTGATGTAAGATGCAGTTTACATGTAATCCAACAATGTTTGCTAAAGCAATGGATATTCCCTAAATTTGAGGCAACATTCACGGCATACTACAGCTGTTGTGCACAGACACAGTATAAAGAAAAAAATATTTTAAAACATCGCCACTGAACGCTAAAAAAAATGTTACCACTGAATGTAATTTGAAGTTTCAGAGAAATGAGAAATATTAGCATTCTGTGGAGAAACATTTCAATCCTTTCTGAGCCTTTTGCTTCTTCAAGGGAACAGTGCAGTGGTTTTTCTGTAACAGTATCTCCCTACTGGGCAAACAAAAACTCATTTTGATCTTCTCATCTGACTCCCGAAACCAGAGGATTTCCTAAAACGTGACTGTGTTTTATAAACCTCTTATGAAGTGATAAGCCAGCAGCAAAGTGCCAGGTTTAATGTTGTGGCTGATCGGGTACATTTGTAACAGATACAAGACAAAGTAGAAGTGAACAACAGTAGGATTTAGAGCAGTCAGTCAGATTATCTTGTTCACTACATCTATTCATTCTTATCACACAGCTCATGATAAGAAAGATATCACATTTCAGGGCCTGTCACCAGCATATGATGGTGAGCAAATTAATCAAATTAAACTGTATTTACTGTGGCAATATCACTGTCACTAAAGCAAATTTTAAATTCTATCAAGCTGATAGAATTAACTCGGAAAAAAACACAAACATTTGTGTAAAATCGTTTCTACTTGAATGAATACAGTACTGAGACAGGAGAACATCCCCAGGGAAAACCTGAGCCAGCTGCCTTGGCCTGTTTCATTCGTGCCCATGGCAGATACTGTAGGTCGGGCAGCTCTCTGCCAGATGGGAGGTCTTGCTACAGTTCAAGCCCTGCGTGGCCTCATTTTTGCGTGACCCACTTCATGCCTCTCGCTGTCCCTCCTCCCTGCTCCCGCAGCCAGACCCTTGGGATTAGAATACAATAGCAGGCAGGGAGGCAGCATAGCCATCCTGATGCTGCATCCACCCAGCTCAGAGGATCCACTCTGTATTGACGAACACCAGCTGTCTATTATTTTATCTTTTTGAACGACTAATGCTGGATCATAGATACTGTGAGTGGGACATCAGCTGTGTGTATGCCACATCTAAAATATTCAGTAATTACAAAAAACGTCCAGCTAATACAATTTATTATTTGTAGCTAAAGTTCAAGTAGAAAAAGATAAATGTTTGACTAATTTAATTTTACCTACAAAGGGAGCAGGTCCCCCATGTTGCACTACACTCATGCAGCCCCTTGTCATCACACTGCCACCTTCAAGTTTAACAATCTGCACTAAGCAGTCTCTGTGGCAGTCCTGGCCAGGTCCACGACACACATGCTGCACGCCATCTGATCCAATCAAAATTATTTTGGTTTCATCTTGCTGCCAATATTCATCAGGCTTCTCTTCATGTTCTTTGGCAAAGTTTAATCTGCCAGTTTCATGGCGGTTTGTGAAAAATTGTTTTCCTCTTGGACACAGACAATAATTTCACACTCATCAGTAGCAGAAATGCCAGTCTTTACAAATACTCTAAGTAAGAAGTCAATGGTACTTACCCATCTGTTTTCTAACACAAGGCTACATAAATAGCCATTTGTGGTTGATGTTTTTTGACAGTGACAGTTCCTTCTGTTATTGGTAGCATGGCTCTCCCTGTACCTCCTAACCACTGCTGGAGCTCTCTTCCAACTAATTTCCAGTAGCTACTGATGCTTGTATCTGTGCTTGTATCCTTATGAAGTCTCACAATCAGACAATTCCAAACCATGTAGAGCTTTGTCGCATTAAACAATGCTGTGATGTTCACTGGATCTTTTATAACCTTGTTCATGCCATGACATGTCATCACTGTTGTGGTAACTTATTTTTGTGATATTAAAGCTCTACTTAAATGTAACAAAACATTTTATGTTTTTAATAACATAAAATCAAACACTTTAGTAAAATACACTACCAGTTAAAGGTTTGGACACATATAAATTACCATGCTTTACACGAAAATAATGTATAAAATAAAAAAATACATGTCTTCAGTTGTGTTACCATCATTGCACATGGTTTTCTAATGATCAGTTCTCCTTTTAAATTAATACATTAGCATTAGCAAATGTAACATGCTATTATAAGACAGTACTAATGTTTGAAGAATTTAGGTCTCTGTATGTTTATGTAAATGTTCCTTTTAAAAAATAGTCATTTACAATATGAACAGTGTCTACACATTCATTCTGATCAATTTGATGTTATGAAATCTGCTTTTCTTTCACAAACATGCTCATTGCATGTGTCCAAACTTTTGACTGGCGTATGTACTGTATATTTGTGTATCAAATATCTGCACAGACAGACAAGTATTTTCACGAGTAGAGAAAATACAATGTTTCAAATATGTTTTAGTCTTTCAATCAGGAGCCCAACAGTGATATCATCAAAAAAATGCTTTAAAAGAATTTTAAATTTAAATTTTTTTTTTTTTTGTATAGCAACTATTCACAGTGTGTATGTGTGTGCTGTAACACACCATGTTCTCATGAAAAACATAGTCATTATAGTTATCCTTTTTATAGATATGGTTATTAAGGTTCTTATCCATGGTTAGCTTGAAATGAAGTGAAGGTAGATGAGTCAATCCCAGCACGCCTCTGTCAACGTTTAGCTGACCTAATTCTGCCTCACACAGCGCTGTCAGACCAAATTCTTCGGTAATAACCAATTAAAGTGAAGAAACCTGGTGTTTACTCTAGTGATGCTCTGTGGGGTTTCATCAGATCCTCTTCCAGCACCATTCCAAAGTTTCTGAACATTTCTACACCACAGCCACACCACAGCCAGGGGCTGCTCCACTGACTCTAGTTGTACTCGTTTGTGCATTAAGCTCTACAGGAGATGTGAATGGAAAAGGAAATGAGCAGGAGGAGGTGAGATTATTACAAGAATCGTGAAGCTGTCCTAAAAAAGGAAAAATCCACTACAACAAATATACATGGACCAAAGCTAATGGCTAATTGCCTAAAAGCAGCAATCAGAAGTCTTCCAGAGGGACCAGGTAGGAAAAGAAATGTGGATCAATATCTTCAGTCATAACAATTTGCATTATTGCCCACTAGTTTCTTACTACGCTGTCATTAGGTCTGAATTATTTATGCTTTGAGAATTTACTAACATGGCATCCAGATCCTGCTTTATGCTTTTCATTCACTACAATAAGTTAGTAGATGGAGTCTAGTCATTTTGTGTGTTACCTCTGGATAAACTCAGTGTTATACTGTATACTGATGATCCACATCCACTGAGAGAGATTATGCTGTTTGTTAATATGTTTTGACACACCATTAGAATCCATTGTGCCTGCTGTGAATCCAGGCTGACTGTAGTTGATGTCATCCATGAACCTTCCAGGGAAAGTTTTCTAAAGGTACATGTAGGGCAATCAGAGAAGTGATCCAACTGTAAAACACATTCCTCTTCACTATTCACCACTAAACAACAGGTTTAAGCACTGCAGTGCAGTTCTGAAATGACAGAGCTGTGGCTGGTGGTGACATCATTGCTGGTCATACAGTGAGGATGATTTTAACAACTCGCACCCACACATCCTGCTGTCATTTCATCTGAAGGGACAGGGGCTGCATTTCAGTTTGTGTGGCAGCACCACCCCCCAGAACACATGACAAGCATGGGATCCTAATTCACTCTTGACAATTTAGTAAAGGACACTGATAATGGATTTAATGCAATTCTCCATCCTTCCATTTCCATACCCTTCTTGTGACCTTGACATTGATAAAAGTCCCTCACCTCATTTTTTGCTTAGTAGGAGAACGGTAGGTACAGTTTGATTTCCGGATTGCCATGATGATATTCACTTTTTCAAACAGGACTGTCAAGAGCAAGTTATCAACATCAGTCTGCCATTAGGCCAAAATTATAGACAAGCAACTATGTCTAGATCAGGTTACTGTCTTTATATGTTAGTTGAATTAATTATACATAATATAGAGTGTAATTTCTAAATGTATTATAAGTCTAGTAGCCATGGCATTAAGTGAGAAAGTCCCAATGGTTCTTTGAAACAGGACATTTCACTTCCTGACTTCTAAAACCAACTGAGATATATATAATATATATATAATATCCAGTCATGTGGTGTGACAGGAGATTTCTTAGAGATTCTGCAGTGACTCTGTTTTATTGTTAACACAATAGCCATTACTTTAATTTGAGCACTATTTTATTTTACCTCAGTGTGAGTTGACAGCAACGCCTGCTGCCTTTATAGAAACAAACTTCTCACACATTACACAGAGCATGTTTGATTAATCCTTGGAGAAGCACAGTTGCAGTTAAGTTTACAGAAGCACAATCCTCTACTGCTGGGCATGTGGCAGAAAGGATTTGCTGTTAAAGTTTAATTTTGCTTTGCCAACATAACTTCAAATGAGTCTGGTCCAAAGAATTTACTACTGCAGGAGGAGCTTTCAGCAGATTTCTCTATGCTACATCAGTAGGACGTCATACTAAACCTATTTTTGCACAGTTTGAGGTTTTGAAGGTGAGAGATAACCTTCACTTTCTTTAGAAACATGAAATAAATATTAATGTTTATACAGAGCAAGACCTACAAAACAATCCATTGAGCCTATTTTGCAAGAACAATTCAAATATGTATTTGACTTTGAATGTCAAACAGGCAGTACCCATAATCCTGATCAGTGGTTCCCATGAACAAGGCATCATTATAGTCCCACACGCCTTGTACGCTCGTCTCTATTCTAAAAATCATATGTGTCTGGTTTTACAACAGTATAACTCATTAAGCAGTGCTAACACATACAGTTTGAAATATTAAATACTGAATGACAAAACATTGGAAGCAACACTTGTTTGGAACTGAAACATTCAAACATGCCAGTACAAGCCACAGACCTCAGATCTGTGTATCTGAGATTCATTCTCAAACATTTCTATGGCTGATCTCTTGCATGTTTGTCATGCCATGTCTGCACACTGCGAGACAGCTGGAGCCAACCTAAGACAGCTCTGAGCAGTGCACTAACCCAGGACTGCATCACAGAGCTGACCCACATGCAGACTGCCTACGGTTCATCTGACACGCTTAACAGTAAAGAGGAGAGATGTTATCTTCACACATGTACTGTATCTAGTCGCCTATAGATCTGGCTGTGTTAACATAGGTAGTGGAATATGACAGTTGTTCTCCCCGTGGTTGAGATCTTAAGATACGTTGAACACTGCCCCTGCAACTTGTTTCAAGTCAAGATTTTATTAGTGACATTGGTCTTGCGACACCTTTCATACCTGTTATTCTGCGTCACTTTCTCTGCTTCACTTAAAAACTTTGTTTCTTATAATGAACACTGGTGTAATTGATTAGAAATAACATGTTAATTTTAACGTGGTCATAGCAGCAGAGATCAGCACCACAGGGATCTTCAGCTTAAAGTCTCATGCAGAGCAACATTGGATCTGGTTCTATTTTTAGCAATGTGACATCATCCTGCGAGATGACCAGTGACAAATCACACACATTACTGGTGGATTTCACTTCATGATTTGAGTAAACACTGCAGTTCTTTGAGCTAAACGCTAACATTAGCATGGTACCAGCTGATGATTAGCAGGTAGAATGTTTATGATGTTTACCAGCTGTTAGGTTATAATAAGTGAGATCTTATTCATGGATGTGCTATCTTACTTATGTAATAAAGTAATAAAGTGATTATTATTATTATTATATCACACAGGTGATGTTACAGGTGTAACAGTTCTTGCCTATTTCATGTATACCTGCATAACGTTGTGGAGATTTTTGTGCCTTCCAGCATTCACAGAGCACAACGGTGGAGTGATGGTGTATAATCTAAACCATAGAGAGAGGATGTGAGGCTTGGCCTGAATGCCCCCTTGGTGCAGGCATTCAACACTGCATATGAAAGGAAAGATGGGAATCTGAAGTAAAAGTGAATTAATCAGCGAGAAAGGTTTTGGCCTGCTCTGTGTCACTGGCTCTGTTTTGATTGGCCTCATTTCTTTCTCTCTCGATGTTTTTCACTTATTGCCTTCCTTCGTATTGTCCCTGCCTTGATCCAAAGTCCCATTTCCAGCAAAATGTGAAATCAGTTGTAAGTATAAAATTTGCATCACATTTAAATAATGATGGCAGCATTTCCCACACACTGCTGCACTCTCCTCTCGGCTCCTCTCTCTTTCTGTCAAGCCATCCTTGTTTCACTAACTCCTGTCTGCTCTGCTTTATCTGTCTCTTCTTCTCTTTGTGCTCCTCCTATCTGACTTGTAAAATAAGTGTTGGATCTGGACCAGCCTTGAGTCTCTGCCTGGCACTAAAATATGTCCTATAATCCCAGCATGCACTGCTCTAAATGCAGGAGGAGGTGGAGGAGGATCCTGAGTTGCTATTCAAGAATGGTTTCAACATTTGAGTGAGCAAACATGCACACATTCCTGCTGCCATCATATGTTTGTGTGCTCTGTGGCCTGAAGCTATCAGCTTATAATTACAGTGAATTTGGACACCATGTATACTGTTTTACAACATCATAAAAAATAACCCTGATGGTTATCAGTTTCATTTGATGTATTGGTATGATTGAGTCATTTCATAATATAACCAGATAGTATCTTTCAGTCTAATCAAATCAGGTCCCTCAAGGGGTTGAAAAATCTTTAGGATCTTTAGATTCTTTTAAGTTCCTCACACCCAGTTTTTAACAGTGGTTTTTTGTTATAAATGTGTTGTTCAACTTCCATCTATGAGAACTCTGATGGCATCACTATGAAATCACCGGGGTTATTTTCTCATATATGCAAAGATATTGTTGGGGTGCATGAAGGGTGTATAATGAGCTGTAATGAACAACAAACTGCAGACATAAGGTTGCCTTTAGGCAAGAAAAGCATCTTGGTTGGGGGTAGAGAAAAAATGTGACATTGTGTTTTAATCAATATTAAGATATTAGTTCACTGGACATTTCTAAGAAAGGGAAGAGATGAGAATATTATTGACATTTACTATATCGTCTGCATACGAAGGCATGACGATCTGCCTCAAAAACTGAAACTAAAGAATGGCAAGTCATCTGGGCCTATATTTCAACAGAAGTGAAAAGTGAACCTGCAAAGCGTTTATACTCTAGTAGCTTTATAATGCTAACGTTAAATAATAATAAGTGAGATTTTTGATTGCATTAGAAGTGAATTGTTGGCTGTGAAAGAATCTCTTGGGAAGGATCCCCACTCAACTGAAAAAATAAAGCACTTTGGTGTGGGTACCTCTTTGAGTCCTTGAGGCCTTTGTTCTGCTAGTGTCCAACCATCCTTGCTGTCCTCACTCCTCATAACCTGGACCAAGTGTGTCCAGTGAAACAGAAACTGGCAGAGGGCAGACATTGTTGGAAAATGAGCAGGACAACAGCCCTCGGGACAATTCAATTCAATTGCGCCAAATCAAAACAAAGTCATCTGAACACACTTTACAGTGTATGGTTTAAGACCTTACTGAATATATTAGAATTACACAGAAAACCCAACAATCCAATATGAGCAGCACTAGGCAAAAGTGGAGAAAAAACACTCCCTCAGAGGTCTATTGCCGTACCGGTGCATCAAGGAACGAGCTGTGCCGCCATCTATTGGCCAAATAACTTGATGAAAAGAGTAAAGTCGGTTATATTGTTTTTGTATTTGAGTTTTTCTTTAGTCTTTGTCACTGTTTTGGTGCCACTCTAGCCTAGTGCTTGCTCAAGTGGGACTGTTAGGTTTTTGCTTGTTTTACAATATATTTTATTTATGTGTATTATTATTTATATTATATATATTTTGTTTATTGTGTCCACAACCTCGCTTCCTCGGTTACTGCGCCCATCTGAGCCAGTAATTTAGTCTACATCTGTTCTGAACAGATGCAGTGACAAAGTATTTGTTTTATGTTTTCTTGTTTGCACATTCAGCTAATTATCCATCCATTCATTATCATTATCCGAGATCAGGTCACGGAGCTAATTATTATAAAGTGTAAAATAATTACATAAAATTAGGGTTAGGCTTAGATTTATGAGTAACGGTTAGGTATGACGTGTGGGGGAGCAAAATTATATGCGGTTGATTACCGGGCGTAAGTAAGTTTTAAACCTGGTCTTAAAAGTAGAGTGTAGGGTGTCTGCTTCCTGAACTGGGAGCTGGTTCCTCATTCGAGAAGCTCGATACCTAAAGGCTCTGCCTTCAATTCTACACTTGAAAACTCTAGGAACCACAAGTAGACCAGCATTCTGAGCGCGAAGTGCTTTGCTGTTTCTTCAGTTAAACGTAGATCTTCCTTGCCACTGTCACCATGTGCTTGCTCAAGTGGGACTGTTAGGTTTTTGTATAACTCTATATACAGTATAGATATTGCTGAGTTTTCTAAAAGTTTTCTTTCTTTTTTTTCTTCATCTTCTTGATGTGTTGGTCCAGCAAAAACACACAACAATATGTAGACAGGCCATTATCAATGCTTTCTCTTAAACAACTTTTCACAAGTTTCAGCTGAAAACAGACATTTAATTAACACAATCACCAACCTTGTTACTGTGCTTCTATCTGTAAAGCTCCTCTGGGGTATTGAGGTGGAATGTGTCTGTGTGTTTTTTAGCTAATATACTTTCTTATAATTTTCTGGAGCATACAGTTTTCATTAATCAGCTGACTGTGGCCTCAATTTGTGCCTTTGTCTCCATCAGCCCTGGGCTTTAGAAAAAAGGAAAATGGACATGAGGCTGCTGGCATTAGATGATGATCCAAGCCCACAGCAGCAGTCATACATCTCCAGCCAGGCACTGTGATGCCAGCTGCAATGGTTCAGGAAGGGCACCAAAAATGGCAGATAACAGCAAACCACAGAGGACTGTCTGGCACTGTGGACTGTTCTATAAAACCACAAACGTATTTCAGAACCTAATACCTTCAAACCTTTGATTTATGGTAATACTCTATATGTCTCTGAATGTGTGTACTAATGCTATAATTGAACTTTAAAGAATAGATAGTGATTTTCAATATTTTGCTATTTTTAACAAATAATAAAAAATTGGAAAAAAAACTTTGTGAAAAAGTAATTGCCCCCTAAACCTAATAACTGGTTGTGCCGCAATGCTTAATGTTTCTTTCTCATCACTGTGGAAAAAATGTTTTGTACTTGTACTTTTCTTGGCAGAATTTTTTTTAATCAGCCACACTGGAACATAAACATCTGTTTAAGGTCATGCCACAGCATGTCAATCTGGTTAAAGTCTGTACTTTGTCTAGGTAACTCAAAAACCTTAATGTCTTTGTCAGTGGACTTTCTAGTATATTTTTGGTCATTGCCCTGCTGTATAACCCAAGTACACTTCAGCTTGAGGTGAAAAACTGATGGCCTGACCTTCACCTTCAGGATTTTCTAGTAGAGCGTAGAATTTATGGTTCCATCAATTACGGTAAGTCAACCAGTTCCTGAAGCGGCAAAGCAGCCCCAGACAATCAGACTACCACCACCATGTTTCATATTTGCTATGATATTCTTTTTATGTAATGCTGTGTTGTTATTTTTGTTCTTTTACTGCCTTTTCTTTCCAGTCACTCCAACCAATTGAAGCAGATGGCCACCCACCCTGAGCCTTGTTTCTTCCGTTAAAGGGAGTTTTACCTTTCCACTGTTGCACTGTGCTTGCTCAAGTGAAATAGTTGGGTTTTCTGTATAATTCTCTATATAGTTATAATCCGTTAGGTGTTAAACCTTACACTGTAAAGTGCCTTGAGATGACAATTGTTGTGATTTGGTGCTATATACAGCAAATA
Source organism: Ctenopoma multispine (assembly GCA_034779795.1). Taxonomy (NCBI): domain Eukaryota; kingdom Metazoa; phylum Chordata; class Actinopteri; order Anabantiformes; family Anabantidae; genus Ctenopoma; species Ctenopoma multispine. The sequence continues at coordinate 252,598 of JAUYWH010000015.1, read as the reverse complement.
AATCAAGTTGAATTTAATTTAATTTTTTGTTTTATGCCAGATGTAATTGGACACACAACTTGTTTTTGTTTTATGAGTCCACATAAAATTTAATTTAAGGTATTGGGCATAATCAAGATGTTTTTGGCAAATAAGAGACAAACCTTTGTGTTCTTTTTGGTCAGCGGTGGTTTACGCCTCGGAACTCTGCCATGTAATTTTTCTCTCTTTTTTATGGTGGAATCATAAACACTGACCTTAACAGGCAAGCGAGGCCTGCAGGACCTTAAATGCCGATCTGGGTTCTACAGTCTTGAGAAGGTTCACCATTGTTCCAAGTTTTTTCAATCAATCAGTTAATCAAATGTATTTATAGAGCACAACAACTTTCATTGACTAAAGTGCTTTACAAGTATAGAAAACAGGTCAGAGGATACTATACCGTGTATATAGTTAATATACAGTGAGCATTAATACAATAATATACCACAAGACACAAATCAATAAGATAAGACACAAAAAATTAATAATAGTAATAAATAAGATGAGCCAGCATAATAAAATCAAGAAGAATAAAATGCTGCTGTATTTTGATGAAAGCATAAATTACTGTCTCAAGTGGATCAGGGGGAATGTAGAGCTTGAATTTACTAAGGAGTAGAAGTTGGAAAGTTTAATCTAACAACTGAGATCAAATTTAAAGGCGTGACCCTAAGATTTCTGGCAGACAGAATATGATGCCAGAGGGCCAATAGCACTTTCATAATTACTGAGGAGATTAGACTTTCTGAGACAGTTCAACGAGGTCTGAATATATGGATGACTATTTGTTGGGATAGACAGATAGATTTAAAGATCATCATAAAAGCAGTGAAAAGCTATTTTGGGTTTCCTGAAAATGGACCCCAAAGGAAGCATGTTCAATAAAAAGAGGATTGGACCCAAGATGGAACCTTGAGGTACCCCACAGCCAAGAGGAGACACAGCGGCAGAATACTTCCCTAGCTGGACAGAGAAACTCCTGCCTGACAGGTATAACTGATACTATTTAAGAACAGAACCAATTCCAATGCATGTATCGAGTGGTGATATAAGGATGCTGTGGTCTACTGTGTCAAAAGCTGCAGTCAGGTCCAGAGTTACCAGAGTCAGCAGTTGGAAAGGAAATTGTTAAAAATTCTTAAGAGAGCAGTTCCTGTGCTGTGGTGTGTTTTAAAACCAGAGTGAAATTTCCCAAAGATCCCATTAAAATCAAGGTGTGCCTGTAACTGGTTATAAACAACCTTTTCTAAAACCTTTGATAAAAAAGGGAGTTTAGCAATGGGCCTTTTTTCTATTTGTGGATTATGGCGCTCACTGTGGTTCACTGGAGTCATAAACCCTTAGAAATGGCTTTGTAAGCCTTTTCAGGCTGACAAGTTCATTACTGTAGATCATACAGAGTTAATTTCAATAATTAACTCATCTAAATATTCTACATATCCCCATCCCAACTAGTCTGCTCAAGGATTTTTTACCATTGAGCACAGAAAAGCTCAGAGAAAAACAGCTATACTGTGTATATATATAGATATAGATGCTACAATTATAATTGTGACAATTATTGTTCTTAAATATACATTTAGCCACACAAGAATGGCCAAATGACAATAAAATAAATATATATATATAAACGGTAGAGAGTGGTCTCAAACCCGGAACTCTCTAAAAGTTAAGCTATCCAAGACATCAAACTGTATCCTGCAACTACATATGACTGTGTGTGCCTGCGTGCGCATGGGGGTGTAATTATAGGTAATTGATTAAAGGTCACCAAGTCGGAATCTTGCCTAGAGTGCCAACATGCACTGGTGGGCTGCCATGACCAACAAATTCCAGGGCCGTTTTTTGGTCCCAGTCCAGCCCTGCGTCTGACTGGAATAAAAACCTTTTCAGTTTTACCTGAGGATGTACAGGATGCCCATCTTAATTTAATACATTCCTGGTACTCCACAGTGTGTTTGCAGCTAACGCTGTGACGCAAATTGCAAATGTTGCCCTTCCAGGTGGGGCAGGGTCCGATGGAGAAGCCTCAGCTGAAGAGGAGTCCAAAACTGCAGCAGAAGCAGAATCCAAAGCTGGGGCTCCAACAGAGACAAGGGCAGGGTCAGGAGCTGCAGCAGTGGCCAGAGCAGGGTCAGAGGCTGCAGCAGGAGTGGGTTCAGATGCTGGGGCCGCAGCAGGAACAGAGCCAGGAGCTGCAGCCGGAGCCCAGGTAGAGTCAGGAGCTGCGGCCGCGGGAAGGTGCAGAGTCCCTGGCTGGAGCTGCAGCAGCAGAGACAGGTGCTGAAGGGGAGACTGTAGCAGATGAGATATGAACTGGAGATGGGTCCGGAGCTGCAGCTATGGCAGGGCCAGAGTCATAAACAGCAGCCGTGGTGACAAAGACAGGACCAGGCTTGGAGGCTGCAGCGGGGGCGTCTTTCAAAAAGGGCCACCCGGAAGGTCAAACAACCTTTGTGAGAATAACTGTGAGAATAGAGATCAGTAAACCTAGCAGGCTCTCTAATCACCTGCGACCTGCCGAATACTAATTCCCTAATGTCAAACCTGCTTTAAG
>JAUYWH010000015.1:184562-218769 GCA_034779795.1 Ctenopoma multispine | reverse complement strand
AGTTCTGTGGATGCAGAACGAAACGTCTCTACTTGAAAGAAAGAAGTCCAGTTGCCATGACTCAATCTTCAGACAACGTTTAGAGAGTTCATTTCGGTACAATTACACTTGCAGAGTTGATTTGAGACCCTGTTTAAATTTTAACAACGACTTGTTAAATGATAGTTAGATAAAAAATATTTGACTCTGTCAGAGTAGAATCAACTCTGCTCCTGCTCAAATTTGACCAACACCAGGATTTCAATTCTTCTCAATTTGCTGTGTATAAACAATATTAACTTTGTTTTATGAGTGTTGCAAATATAAATCTATCTAATTTAAGACAAATGAACTCAGATCATCCTGGTAGTTCAGTGGTTACACAGTGTATGCCACATCAGTTGCATGCATTTTACACACACTGTTTCTAATTTACATGAATCAGTTACCTTTACTCAGTTAACAACAATATTTACTACTAGTTAATTGCAAGAAAAGAAACCCCATTTACTTTTTGTTTTGAGTGATGCTAACTTGCAGTACAATAGCAACAAAGGAAGTAATTACATTACTAGACCAATGGGAAGCAGTAATGCACAAACTGTGCCTAAACTAGAAAACCTGAAAATGTGTAAGCCAGTATTAACAGTGTTGAAGCACAGTGGCACAACTCACAAGAACCTGCAACTCACAAACCCTGAATTTATTAGAAATAAACAAAACATATATATTTACAGGAAAAGATGAGTTTATTTCGCTGATGATTTCACTGAATTCCTATATGGCATGTTAGAGTGTCATTTACAATATGTAAATTAAATTATGACATGGAATATGCATACATATAAAGCAAATATAAATTACAGTGTGTAATGTACTACACTTTATCAATTGATTCTTTTTTTTTATTTCACTAGATCTATATATATATATATACATATTTACAATTAAGCATCCAAAATGTCAAATTTCAGAAAATTAAATGGGATTTTTATTGAAATCATGCAATCATTTCTCGAAGCAGATCTGCATGTAATTTCCCTTTAAATAGAATCCTGCCCACCCTGAGTCTGGTTCTGCTGGAGGTTTCTTCTTTTAAAGGTTTCTTCTCCCCACTGTTAGTGCTGCTCAAATGGAAATTATTCTGTAAGGTAACCTGATGATTTTTCTTGTGGTTTGGTTCTATATAAATAAAATATATGATTTATTGATATAAATCAAGTCTACGCTCCTTTTAAGATAGCCTGTTCATAATGTTTTTCAATATTGTTTTGACTATTCACTACTCTAGTTTCACATATCTAAATTGAAGTTCAACTCTTAATCTATTAGTTTGACATATCCAAATATATTTTAGTAATATTAATTTTAATTAAATTATTGTTATTTGGAATCAGTTGAAATAAAATTAAACATTAAATACATTATAATATAATTTTATAATAGACATATCCGAAATTCTTATTTAAATGCAAAACTGAATTTAAACATTAAACTTAAAGATTGTGATAAATAAAAATGTAATTACAGATACATCAAATGGAATTCTGAGCATTTAAATATTGGTAAAACTAGTAAGTCGCCTGTTAATAAGAGGAACCATGTGCGAAAAAAAAGAAGTCGACGGACTTCCTGTCTAGTGTTTCACTTTCAAAAAACCCACATTATTTTACCTGAGGACAGACTCTGCGCTAATTTTAACTTTTAATGAAATATGATTGATACATTTAGTTGAAATTTACGTTTACCTTGGAAGTTACACATTCATATTTGTGTGATGGAAAATAAAAGAACAGGAAACCGGAAGTAAAAGCAGCAAACCAATCAGCATCAGGGAAAATGTGCCATGCGCGACAGAGCCTATGATGGTAGTACAGTGTGTGAAGGTTAACGACAGCTAAAATGTTAGTTCAGTGATTTGAACTATAACTGGCAATTAACCAGGTTTAGGCACATTTTCGGGACGGTTAAGGGGTGTGTCGTTATACACTAGTGTGAACTTTCTATCAGGCTACAGAGTGAGGTGAGTTATAACTGCGAAGAAGAGCTGAACGCACGAAGCGCTGCTGAGTTTCCACTAAGTCCGAAGCCTGGAGTCTGCTAATAGTGTAGCTTTATTATGCTAACAACATGCTAACACACAGTGACAGAACGCTGGACACTGACATGTTCATTTTTAAACCGTAACTATCGTTACTCTGCGTTATTAACACTGACAGCACACATTATTGCATTAAAGATACGGGCTCCTAAATCAATTATATACATTTCTGTTTCATAATGATAATTTGTAGCGTGAAGTGTTTATTAATGACTAAAATAATGATAAATTCTAAAATGTGTTTTTGTCTACTGCACTTTCTAAATGGATGCAGCAGTTTCTACATTCTCTGTCTACTTAATAAGATAAGAGTCAGGGTTTTTTAAATGAATGATGGGACATGGGATTGATGTTGGGTCATCTGTGTAACGAGTCTTCTCTGTGCTGTGTTCAGTGCTCATGGCTGTTCTGTCCAGCTACGCCATACGCATGGCCCGGCTGAGTGCCCAGATCTTTGGGGAGGTTGTGCGCCCCACAGATTCCAGATCTATAAAGGTGGTCCAGCTGTTTCAGGAGCCTCCACTGGCCAAGAGAAAGGAGGTGTATGACTGGTACCCACAGCACAAGATCTACTATGCCATGACCCAGAAGCTCAGGTTCATGGGACTGTTCAGGTACTTGGGGAGCGGGGGTCACATGCTCTCATTTATTTACCTCACCTGTACCAGAGATTTTTGTTTAAACAGTTTTTTACGTATCCTTCATAGTACATAGTAAACGCATGACCTAGAAGTATTAGGCCTGAAAGACTTTCAAACAAGTTCATTATTGACCTGCAAAAAAAAACTACTAAAATTCAAAAACACTGTCGTATCTTCCTTGTCAGAGATGAGCATGAAGACTTCAAGGAGGAGATGCGTCGCCTAAGAAAATTACGAGGAAAAGGAAAACCAAAGAAAGGAGAGGGGAAGAGAGCAGGCAAGAAGAAATGAGCTGCTTCGTCTTTACGCGGGACTTTTCTTTGCTCTTACAGAGGCAGATGCTGGTGGACGTCTGACTGTTTTCTATGTTGACGAGAATAATACCCAACAAGACACATGAAATGTTTTCATCTGTGTGTTTGTGGATTGCAGTTGTATTGTTTAATCCATCTTTTTATTGTTGAACATTGTTTGATGTCTTGCATGTAATGGCCAATTTCATAGATTTTCAACTTGCTTCTTATGATTCTTGTTTGGGTCCAACAATCATATAAATAATATTTTTTTGTGCAACGCTATGCCTCGTGTCAACTTAGAGGCTGTTAAGTGTTGCTAGCTGAACTCTAATGGAATGATCCTTGATATTTTCAAAATAAAATCAATGTGAGGAATGTATATACTAGCAAAGCTTCTGCCTGCTGTTTCTGTTAGAATTACTGCAGTAACCAGAGTAGCGATGTTGGCAACAATTTACATGGTTTATATGATATCTACAGGTTCCAGTAAATGCAATGTTTAGACACAATTTTAATAGCATCAGGTGTTAATATAGTGTGTGTGGCGTATGGAATGCTAGGCTAGATCTGTGTTCACCTAGAACTTTATATGTAGTGAAGCACTTTGGCAACAGATGCATGTGGGACCTGCAGCTCCCAAGCTCAAGGTTCCAGGGATGTTCTGCTCTGCACATGGTCACTGCTTCACCGTTGGTGGCTCAACTTGACAGTCACACATGTCTTCAGGGTTGGATGACCAACTGAATGGGACCGCAGATTGCCAGTTGCACTGTCAGTTAAATATGTCAGAGCATGCAACTAAAATACAGTGTTGGCTAAGACAAATCATGTAGCACCACTTCTTCTGCAGGGGACCGGACGATGTTAACGTGAATCATGAACCACTAGCGCCACCTAAAGGAAGGTTGCAGTATCCACTGAATGCTTTCCAAAAAACTTGTGTAGAACACTGTTTTTTTATTATAGGCCAGTCAAATATGCACAATGTCCAGTGTGAAGTAATCTTTTTTCTTAGTAGGCCAACTGTTTGCTGTCGTTTGCTGTAGAATTGGATAGAAATGAATTCCCAGCAATGAGCCAGTGCTGGTGGATAAAGCTGGTCTGTTGTGACAGGAGACAGAACCATAATGTAGCAGTCTCACACCTGCAGTTGGAAGTTTTAGATCTCAGAGGAACAACACAGAGTTTAATGTCTGTAATGGGTTCTCTCTGTCTCAGTTGAAAAGACCAGAATTCTTTATATCCGAGTCTTGATGAAAGAGGAACTGTTTAGGGTGCAGCTTATCATTTAAAAGCAGAACGATCACCGTGCTTAACGACTTTCATAAACTTTCTAAACGCACATTTCTCCAGGTAACAATAATGTATGTATATTCTCGGGATCCGTGTCCTGCGTTTCTGTCCTCTGTCTCCCCCTCCTGTCCTCAGCACCAGCCTGCGCTTCCCTCCTTTCTTTTCCACTCCGTTTCTCGCAGTTTAAAATGGCGGCGTTGAGCAGCGCCGAGTCTCCACCGCCCGTCTTTAACGGAGACACCGCGGAGCGGGAGCCGGCCACAGAGCGCGGCCTGGACGAGCTGGGCGCCGGGCTGGACTCCTCCTGTTCGTCGGGGATCCCCGGAGGTCCGCAGGATGAGGAGGTAAGCGCTGCGGCGGGGGGGTAACGACTCTAGGCTAGCCAGGGGACACGGGCTCCGAGCGGAGGTAATTTGATGTAAATGTTCAGGAAACACCGGCTGTAACATGGATCGTGAGGGGGTGCAGTGCAGGAGGCGAGACGATGCCCTGAATGTGAAGGAGCAGTTTGAGCCTTGGCTTCTACTCAACACAGTAATGCGACAGACTCTGAATGTTTCATTCGGCGGAGCCTGTGTTTATTTCGGGCCTGCTTTATTCCACTCGCTCCTGGCTTCGTTTTCCAGGCTCACTGCAGCCGCAGCCTGCTGCTCCAGCAGGACTCACACACACACACACACACACCGCCGCGGACACAACAAAGACACACACTGCTTTATTCATTCTAATGTGCCCAGAGTTCCACATTCACCATTTCACTGTGATCCTTCATCTCAGGGGGTGATGATGGTGATGGTGATGGTGATGGTGATGATGATGATGATGATGGTGGTGGTGGTGGTGGTGGTGGTGATGATGATGATGATGATGATGGAGGAGGAGGAGGCTAACTCATGTCGTGCTTGTGTTTTGTTTTTTAACATAAGATCTATGTAGAAATATAAGATACTTTATTTATATAGAGGCTTTATAATTACCCCCCCCCCCCGACACCCCCCTCCCTCCCACACACACACACACGCGCACGTGAACCTGGCTGTGCTCTCATCATTATGCACAGTGACCGTGTAGCCTGGAAGATAGTGTTTCGTCTGCAGGTGAGAGGCCTCACTAGTCGGCTAAGACAACAGGCCAAAGCACAGCAGCACCACAATTCATTAATTGTATTTTTACATATATAATATTACAACTAACTTCAGGAAGTCCTCAGGCCCTCTCCGACCTACGTGGCCTCAAAGCTCATTTTAAAGGACATGTTCACCATTCAAACTCTGTCTTAAAAACAACAGGCAGGTGGCCGTGTTAATACTGAAGCTGGTTCTGCTGTATGCATTTCCCCTATAAATAAAGGCTTTTAGATGATCCTGTGTAAGTGAAGTCAAACTCTTCAGACATCCCTCTGTCCAGAAATCACATTTTTGTTACTGTCAAAGTTTGTTCAGGGAAACGTTAACTTTTACTTCAAGTTCTCACCAGATTTAAACAACGCATGCTGCTGAAAACTCATATTATCTTTAGATAAACATGTGAATTCATCCTTACACAGAACACCTGCAGCTTCTACCTCCATCACTTCTATTGTAAATGCTTTAGGAAAAGATCTATCCATGGCAACTGTAAAGACGCAACACCATGAACCTCTTTCATAGTTCATGTGAGCACCTGACCATTGTTTTAGGACACACCTGAATAAGTGTAAAGTTGTCCTTTAAGATCCAGAAATTCTTAGCAGTGAAGCCATTTCTTCTTAAAATGTCAGTTAATAATGTAGGGTTGTTGTCGCTCCTCACTCATAAAATGTTTTCATGTTTCTCATTAAACAATACTCTGGTTCATTTTTGTAGTAGTAGTTGTTGTTCTTTTGCTGTCTACTTGTCCCAACTGGTCGAGGCAGATGACTGCCCACCCAGAGTTTGGTTCTGCTGGAGGTTTTTTCTGTTCTTTCTGTTAAAGGGAGTTTTTCCTCTCCACTGTCGCCTAGTGCTGCTCAAGTGGGACTGTTGAGTTTTCTCTATAACTCTGTGTATAGTTGTGTACAGGTCTACATTGTAAACCTTACAATGTAAAGTGCCTTTAAATGACTTTACTTGTGATTTGTTGCTAAAGAAATAAACTGAATTGAATTCTAAGACAACGTAGTGATCATTAAATAACTAACTAAAAAAAAAAGTTTTGCTTTACGTGTTTGACACAAAGTCAGCAATAAATAAAATGCTTGATTAAAAAAATAAGAGAGCATACAAAAGGCTTTGTGTGGTTAATGGAACCCGTGGACACACAAGAAACAAGCGGTTGCAGCAGGATGGTGTTGATAGTGGGTTTTGTCAGATTGCTCAGCACACTTGTCTGGATTGGCAGATTAGCAGAAAGTACAGCAAACAGACTGACTTAACTTAGTCACTCTTTGTGCTGATGAATGCTGATGGTTCTGTAACAGTTCTGAAACAAAAAGCATCACACACATGTCCATGGTTCTGGAAGAAGGAACACCTGACCCCCACCCCAACCCCCTTGTCACACAACCCTCTGCCAGCCTGATGCATCTGAAATCAGACTTTTTTTCTTGTTGTAAAAGGGACTTTTATCCTTTGCCTTTGTGTGCAGGCTTTACATTAAGTGGACTATCAGGCTCCTGCTTTGGTGTGCTGCATTTAGGGACAGTACTGAGCGTAGTTCATCTATGTTGTGAACTAAACATATATTTAAAATTTTAAAGAAAAGAAAACTGTCTCACTGATCTCATCGCCAGTCGGCACAAGCCAGTGGCATAGGTTTCTAGACTAGTCTATCAACAGAAGCATGAGAGAGCTCCAGAGCTAGATGCTTCATACTCATCCAATGTTTTTCATTTTGTAGGTGGGGAAAATTCCCATCATCAGCAGTGACTCAAAATAATGATGATGATTAGTAAGCAGCTTACATGAAATAAAATTTCATAAGACAGGCTGCTGATTACGGAGTTGGGCTGCATTCATATAGCATCCCCACTCAGTATTCATATTGGCTGCTTTTTCAAGTTGCTGACGACAAAAAGAAATCCTTATGGAAACTTTTATTCATTATTTGTTTAGTGTAGAAAAGATGATGGTGATGTGTAGATGTGTACAGACACATGCAACTCACAGAAACGACCGCAAAATGTAATATTTTTAGCAAGGTATTGTCGATGAAAGACCAAGGAACAAGAAGTCAAATATTTATCTACCACTTGAAGTCACAGTCAGAACTTGAAGAGGATGAGTGCTGCAACTTTGTTGCTGCTCTGAGGAAAATGACAGCACATCTTTTCAACTAGTGGACTAATCTGAAAGATTCAGTAAAATATTTATATTTGATAAGCAGATTCACAATTTAAGATTAATGCTATTAAAACCCATCCCTACTAAACTATTGAGTTTCTATCCTATCAGGAGTAGCCATAGTCTCCAGATTCAATCTAAATATAACTCTTATGACATCCCTATGATGCCTATGATTATTTTCGAATACTTTAACTGAGAAGTGCTGATCGTGATTAGTGAATTCATATTTGTATGTTTGCTTGTGCCTTTAATTTTCGATTACTAATTCATGTCACATGAGTCCTAAAATTCTATTGTGACACTGTGTTTACATGCACTCAAGTAGCTGGGTTACTCAGAAAAATCAGGAGTTCTCTGGTAGAAATCTACCTGGGGAAATCAGGATTTCCGAATCATTTACCCCTGTTACGGAAATCAGGTTTCTGATTGACATGATGGTTAAGAAAAGAGCTTACTCAAGAAAGTCAACTGTAACCTGGTTGCTTGAGAGTATGTAAATGTGCCAAATGTCTGTTTGTCAAAAGATCTCACAAATGTTGTAATTATGAGTTTATTATGACATTAAACGTGAAATCCCAACTCCAACTCTTGTCAACCTGCTCTCTTTGACCAGCTGGGTGGTAAGTGAAACACATTCTAAACATCTAACCAAACATCTAACAACTATTATCAATTAGGGGCAGCAGTAGCTCAATTGGTAGTCTACAAACCCTAGGGTCGATTATCAGTTTCTCCTAGCTACATGTCGAGGTGTCCTTTGATGTTGAAACTCTGTAGCACAGAAGACACGTACTGTCTGGCAGTCATTATTAGAGGTCCAAGCAAGCGGAGGCTTCCTGTTTCCATGCTTCCAGCGGAGCATGGAAGCCTATTGTTTTTCTACCGTTTTTTAAATTTTTATTATTTATCTTCTTCTTCGCTAAAACTCATGCTACAGCAAAGATCACTAGAGCATAGAACAACATTTTTTTATCAGTAAATACAGAAAAGTCACCGCTACTCAGATAGGAAAAATTATACATGACAGACAATTTTTTAGTTTCCAAACCACGTATCGCACGCCCTAAAAAATTATTTCTATAATCTGTGAATGGTACTGGATTTTCCGAATTATACAGTTTATTAGAAATTTTGCACCATTTTTCACAAGTGTGCGAAGTGCGCAAAACGCGCTTTCGAGAACTCCTCCTAAGGTTAAAGTCCGATCTGTGCCAAACTTTACATATTTCATCTACATAGCAAGCTTAAAAAAAGTTGATCAGGGAAAGTTGCTGTTATGTAAAACAAGAGAGTTATGTTCATGCAAATTTGAGGTTGGTAAGTAGCAAAATCAAAATATCTCAGCCATAATAGCAGATAAGAACACCAAATTCATGCTTATGGTTGGAAACAACATGCAAAACGAGCGTACCAATTTTGGTAAATTTCAAATACTTTGGGGCGCTATACAGTTGAGTAGTTCATATCACAGCAATGACTTGATAGATTTTCACCGAATTGGGAATTATATGTAGGGCACCACTCCAGGCCCACCCATGTGATATGGTAATGATTCGAAAATGTGGGCGTGCCTTAAGATTAAAAAAACTATTTTTTTGTGTCAAATTTCTAAAAAATCATTGAACGTCGCACTTTTAAACTACAGAGCCAGGATTTCACACACGCGTTCCTTGAATCATCCCTGAAGTTGCTACGCTGGACTATAGGGTCTATTTCGAAGTCTGTCACTCTACTTTTTCAGAAGTTTGTACAATAGGTCAATTGTTGTATCTCCGCAACCGTAACTTTAATCAGTATGAAACTTGGCAGAGCGTTTCTCTGGACCACCAATAACACACCCATCAATTTTCATTGGGATAGGTTAATGTATGTGACCACACCTAACGACACACTTAAAGGGGGCAGGAGGAGTTGCCAGGGGTGGGGCTGTTACATCTACCCACACCCATCCCCCCTGCCTTTGTTTCACTTAACGAGCCTATTCAAGGCAGGTGTGAGGTGAAACCAACCTGGAGGATAAAATCAATATATTAAATTTTCATATGGATTGGTGAAGGGATGTGCGTGCTGTACAAGTTTGAATGTGGATTTAATGTTATTAATAAATGATTTCATAATTTTTTATTTGTAAGAGTTTTCATGTTAAGGGCATGAAAATACATTAGGACGACACTGGGCTAGTAATGTGAGAATATTTTCAGAATTTTCTGGCCTCCGTTTACACCTTCATGCTGCACCTACAGCAGCCCATAGCCAGAAAAGATGACACTGGCTATCAAAGACACATCAGCAGCAAGGGTGTGTTTCTTTATTGGCACAATTTCTTTGTAAAAGGACAAATTTCAATAAAACCAATAGCAAGATTTATGCCAAACTCTTTCTGATAGGTGAATAACAGACAGCATTATTTGAAATAATAGAGATAGTGTTATCCTGGTGATTATTTCAAGAAGGTTAAAAGATGTTTGATGTGATTTCTTTGTGGCTATGTTTAGGTTTAAATTAAGCAAGGAAGAGAACACTGACAAATGTTTTTAAGCAAGAGACAATAAAAGGTCAAACTCAGAGTTTCTAAAACTCACTTGGAGAACAATACAATGGGACTGCAGGACTGTAATCTTTTTAGATGTACGCTTCTATATCGTCAAGGGTGGCAATATGACTAGATAACATGTCTCTGTATTTTTGGGCCCAAATAGAATAACCTCCTTCTTATCTGAATTGAGATTAGAAAATTATAGGACATCCAGGCCTTTATGTCTCTTAAACATGCTTGAAGTTTGACTTATTGATTTGCTTCATATGGTTTTATAGATAAATAAAGCTAGGTATCAGTTGTGTTAACTTGCTTTCCTTTCTTTCAGACAGCCACTGGCTTTGGTTCATCTGAGCTTCATATGAAAATCTTGAACCTTGCTTGATGGATAATCTATTATACTTGTGTTGTTTTCATACCTGCCCTGCTTAGTTTGGTTGAAACGAACCACACAAAGCGTTTTTCCCCTTGGTGGGATTCATTTGGACAGGAACAACTGCACTGAGTCCTTTCACTGGAAGTGGTTCTGAACAACATGATCTGACCTCTATCTGGCCCAAATCAGCAGTTTTCGAATAAATGGCTACTGGACAGCATGTCTTTTTTGCTAAGTGTGAAGTGGTGGTGTGTTTTCAACATAATTTTTCAAGTGTATTCATCATGAGTTTTGTTGGTGTATTGCTCAGATTATCACCACGGTTATTAGTAAATGCCACTAAGCAGTTCCATGTTGCATAGCAACTTCTCTCTCATAGGAGTATTTATCGGTAGAGAACAGATCTTCTTCCTTTTGTTTACACTCTTATTTCCACCCCATATCAATTTAATCAATGAATGAACAAGACAATGACTTTTAGTTTACTTGGAATTTTCTATGTGTGAAATGAACCTGAATCATGGGGAAGCTGGCCAAGTTTACAAACTGGTCCACTGATTTGAACAATAGCAAATTAACTTTATGTTGAAAAGGCATCTAGAGTGTTTTCACTCCTACCTTGTTTAGTCCATTGCAGTTATTTAGCCAGGTCTGAACACAGTAGTCATACTCCAAAACAAGCACACTGAGACCATTTACTGGATGTGATCTTATTCCTGTCTAAAAAGAACTCTGGAGTTGGTTGTCTGTGGCAAGAACGTGATTCAACCTTGACCTGAGCCAAATCAGCAGAGTTTTGCTGAATGTCTAGTTGACAGCATGAGTTTAGTTGACATAATTATGTGGTTGTTCACAGCAGTTTTTTAAGGATTTTCTCAGGAATATTTACTTGTATAGAACAGGTTTTTCCTTCGTGTGTTTACTTTCTTGTTCCCACCCGAAACCTTTTTAACCAATAAGCTGACAAGAATCTTTTCATAAAGCTTGTAGTCATGTATTTTGGCTCCTTTGACTTCTTTGTGAGAGAAAGGAAAGTGAACTGGGGAAAACTGCCCGAGTTTACAGTTTGGGCCGTCAATTTAGATCATCGCAAACAAACCTTAGGTTTGGAAACTTCCTTAGTCTCAAGAAATATGCACGTCTGAACTTATACTCAGTACTTTTCAGATAAAAATCAGAATAGTAACCAATTAATTTACAGTGGCTTAACTAATGGATTGAGGAAATTTTAGGTTAAGTGTCTGAGTTCCTTAAACATTTCTTGAAGCAACATGTATAGGATGCTTCATTAAAAAAGTGAATGTCAACTGTCAGACCTATCACAGTTTAAGTTAGTTGTCAGTTAATCAGATCTTGAAAACAGTAGTTTGAGCATTCAACAGCACATCAGCAGTACTCTTGTCTATGGTAACACCACTGTGACAGAAAAATAAAACGTGACTGTTCACCATGAAGGATTATCTATTTATTGATTTAAAAACAATGCCTGTCAGTCAAAGGGGATCAACTTTTTTCCTCATAAAAGTTTTGACAAAAACAGATATTTTTTGCAGATCATAACCCTTTCCTAATAGTTTAAGTAAAACTAGATCTATAATTGACAAATTACTTTCATTCATTCATCAAGTGGGTAAAATGTCTAATATTGATAGACATTGTTTAAAGGTGTAGTCACACAATCTGCATGGAGAGTAGAACATGTAGGTGTTTTCTGTTACACAAATTAAAGGTTATTTTCATTTCTGAAGAATCTGCATGATATTTTCTTGATTAATGTTGACTATTATACATGTAAAGAATAGTGGGGAAAAAATCATTTAAAATATCTTTTAGCTTTGTTTATGATCAGTAGTCCAAAACCACAAAGAACACCAAGCAAGTCTGTAAGATATTTATTATACTGTCACTTAGACAGGGAAAAACAGCCAGTCTGGGCATCAAAACTGGTAAACGTTACACTGCTCAACACTGCTCCAAAAATTTGAGGAACACATCAGATCTAAATTGGGGAAAAAAATCATGCTGGATATCCATGCTGATATGGAATGGGTAATGGGTAAGGAACAGTCAAACAGTCATTATTTGATGAAAATGAAAATTATCAACCTACAGTGGGCTTAATTCAAAGTCACCAAGAAATTTAAACTGAAAAACTGATCCGGCAGGCTAGTCCAATTTGCTGAAATGTCACTGCAGCAACTCAAAAATGGTACTCAGTAGTTTGTATGGCCCCCCATGTGCTTGTATGCATGCGTGACAACATCAGCATATACTCCTTATGAGATGATGAATGGTGTCCTGGGGAATCTCCTCCGAGATCCTGACCAGGGAATCACTGAGCCCCTGGACAGTCTGAGGTGCCCTGAGGTGCAACCTCAGACTGGTGCAACCTGGTGGCCTTGGATGGACCTAAACATGATGTCCCAGAGATGTTCTATTGGATTTAGTTCAGGCGAGCGTGGAGGCCAATCTATGGTATCAATTCCTTCATCCTCCAGGAACTGCCTGCATACTCTTGCCATATGAGACTGTGCATGATCATGCTCATCCTGTTCCTCCTTGCAAAAAGGAGCAGATACCGGTCCTGCTGATGGGTAAAAGACCTTTGACGGCCCTGTCCAGCTCTCCTAGAGTAACTGCCTGTCTCCTGGAATCTCCATGTTCTTGAGACTGTGCTGGGAGCAAACCTTCAGGCAATGGCATGTATTCATGTGTCATCATGGTGGAGTTGGACTGCCTGTGCAACTTCTGTAGGTTCCAGGTATCACCTCATGCTACCAGTAGTGACACTGACCCTAGTCAAAGGGTCACCCTTACTATCCTCTTCTTTTTTCTTTTTTTTTTTAAGAAGTGTAGTTGCAAATTTGGGTGATGGATTAAATATTCATGATACAAAGACTGATAACAGACTGTGTTTGTAGTTGTGTGCAAGGTGTCAACAGATGCACAGATGTTTCTTTTCACTTTCTTTTTTGTTGAAATAAGTTCTGTCACAGTATTGAGTAAAATAAAATCTGTGCACTTTTTACATTAACAATTCAGTTTAACAAATTTTATTGCAAAGCACAGAGCATGAGAGAGGTGAGGAAGACAGTGCAGGCAAGGTGAAGCGGCTGTAGTGGTTTCAGGGGTGATGTGTGACAGAAGGATAGCAACAAGAGGGAAAATGGTAGTGAGACCTGCTATGATGCATGGTTTGAAGATGGTGGTACATACAAAAAGACAGGAGGCCGAGTTGGAGTGTCAGAGCTGAAGATGTTAAGATTTTCATTGAGAGTGACCAGAGAGGAGAGAATTAGAAATGACTACATCAAAGGGACAGCTCATGTTGAGCAGTTTTTGCGACAAAGTTAGAGAGGTACAGTTGAGATGGTTTGGACATGTGCAGTAGAGGGATAGTGAATATACTGCACAAAGGAAGTTGAGAAGACCTCTGAGGAGATTCATGGATGTAATAAAAGGGGACTTGCAGAAGGTTGCTGTGACAGAGCAGGGTGCTAGGGGTAGGGTGAGATGGAGGCAAATGATCTGCTGTTGAGACCCTTAAAGGGAGCAGCCGAAAGAAGAAGACATGTAATTAAGTTTATTTATACAGCGCCGAATCACACCTAATCACCCCAAAGCAAAGGTTTAGGTTAAAGTATCACAGAATTGTATAGACAACAAAATAACTCCCCTGAGCAAGCAATGGCACGAACAGTGCAGAGGAAAAACTCCCTTTAACAGAATAAACCTCCAGCAGAACCAGGCTCTGGGTGGGTGCCCGTCTATAAAAGGGTGAAGAGAGGAGTGTCTAAGTCTGTAACAGCAGACTGATTGAAACATCTTTTTAGTAGTGAATTACAGTAGTCCAGTCTAGAAGTAACAAATGCACGGACTAGTTTTTCAGCATTACATCTACACATTATATTAGTCCCATAGGATCTGAGTTCTGTGTTCACAAATGGCACCTGCATTTATTCCCACAACAGTTGCTAACTCTAAGTGTTCAGATACACTGAGAAAGCCTCTGCAGGCCTCTTTTTCTTCTGTCGTTTCTGGGCCCCGAATCATGACCAGTGTAGTCCATCTCTAGCAAAGCAGGTTCCAACTTCCTGTTGGCTCTCTGCACACATCAATGGGATAAACGTAATCAGTCTTCTTGACTTATTAATGGTATTAAACTAACAAGTTTTGACTAACATTATTTTGTGTGTCTCCCCACAGATCTGGAACATCAAACAGATGATAAAGTTGACACAAGAGCACTTAGAAGCTCTTCTGGACAAGTTTGGAGGAGAACACAATCCTCCCTCCATATATCTAGAGGTAGGAGTCATTTGGCTTCAGTCAACAAATCCTGTGAATGTCACTTATTGCAGCCGTTGAGTCAGTTGTCTGGTCTGTGTGTTCCCTGTCAGGCCTATGAGGAGTACACCAGTAAACTGGATGCTCTGCAGCAGAGGGAGCAGCAGCTGCTGGAGGCTATGGGGAATAGTACCGACTTCTCCTGCTCTCCATCTCCTGTGCCAGCTCTTCTTGATGTAAAGATGGGAGTCTGTGGGGTTGGAGCAGGTGCTCAGGCTTTTCCCACAGCCCCTAACACCTTGGCTGTCCTGCAGACTCCCTCGGACGCCAGCCGAGCCAACCCCCGCTCCCCACAGAAGCCCATTGTCAGGGTCTTCCTGCCCAACAAACAGAGAACAGTGGTATGTCTAACCTCTGTACTGATACATTTGTAATAAAGCTAATTTTAGATAAATTAACTAAATTTGCTTTAAATGTATTAAACAAACATCATGAATTAGACTCACTCAGTCCTGCTGAGTTGCAGTTAAACTTTTTAACATCCAGACTTGTTGTAGCTGTATCAACACTTTTCAGGTGTTAGCATGCTCAGCTGTACCATGTCCGTTCACTGCGTGTTGCTGTGCTGTGTTGAGGTCCCAGCCCGCTGTGGGATGACTGTGAGAGACTCGTTGAAGAAAGCTCTGATGATGCGTGGCCTCATTCCAGAGTGCTGTGCAGTGTACAGGATACAGGACGGGTAAGTAATGTACTGTAGAGGCGACTAACTGTTAATCTATACAGGGGAGCGACAGATTTCCAGGAAAAAGCTAAATGTCTTAGTAAGCTTTTGGGCCACCACCAGAACAACTTCTATGTACCTTGATGTTCCCTCATTTGGTGTTTTGTCACAGTGGTGCAGATTCTTAACCGGGTTAAAAATGTCATGACTGTGAAGGCCGTAGCATATGTTTCACATCATTTTCATACTCATTAAACCATTCAGTGACCTCATCCCAGATCCAGAGACATTTGGATCAGGATAAAAGTGTTTTATTATAGGAGAAAGGTGATCACTCAGAACAATTTTATTGATTTGCTGTGGACCACATGCCCTCACAGGGGTCACACACTGTGTTTTCTGTAATATGTCACACATCTGTACATTACACGATCTTTTGCTGTATGTTGTCCACATAGTAGAATCAGCACAGTCTTTATTACAGGTACATAGTGTGTCTGCCCAATAAACTAGTATTTTATGCAATTGAATTGACAGTTTTATCATTTTATCAAAAGTTTGGACACACATAGAAATTACCATGTGTGTGAAAGAAAAGCAGATTTCATAACATCAAAATGATCAGAATGAATGTGTAGACATTGTTCATATTGTAAATGACTATTGTAGCTGAAAACAGATGTTTTTTTAAAAGGAACATTTACATAAACGTACAGAGGCCTAAATTCTGCAAACATCAGTTCTGTCTTCCAATAGCATGTTATGTTTGCTAATGCACATTTATTGATTTAAAACGATAACTGATCATTAGAAAACCACGTGCAATGATGGTAACACAACTGAAGACATGTATCTTTTCATGAAAAACATGGTCATTCCTAGGTGTGTCCAAACCTTTAACTGGTAGTGTAGTTAAATTAGAGTTTCTGTTTTTTGGTCAGATTTAAGTTCATTTGCATAAAGTAAATTTTTAGACACACTTCCTGTTTATTTATGCAATAATCAATGACACATTGACATGATCGCTGTGGAACCTGCTGGTTTTCTGCTGGAGACCATCATGGTTATGTTTGCACAGCTATTCAGCTGTTAAACGCTCAGCAGGGTAAGGTGTGGACACTTAAGTCTCCGCTTCCTCTTCAGAGAGAAGAAGCCTATAGGCTGGGACACTGACATCTCCTGGCTGACAGGAGAGGAGCTGCATGTAGAAGTGTTGGAGAATGTGCCGCTCACCACACACAACTTTGTAAGTACTATAAGACTACTCACTCGACAGGCGCTAAACAAATACACTAATGATATTTCTTAATGTCTTACTGGCTCTTGATTGTATATTTGTCTGTTTGATTGACAGGTGAGGAAGACTTTCTTCACACTGGCCTTCTGTGACTTCTGCAGAAAGCTTCTGTTCCAGGGTTTCCGCTGTCAGACCTGTGGCTACAAATTCCACCAGCGCTGCAGCACTGAGGTTCCTCTCATGTGTGTCAACTATGACCAGCTTGAGTAAGACACACACATACACACACACAGGGGAACAACCATGACACCACTGTATTGTTGAATAGAAGAATATCCATTATCATTCAATCCCTTGGATTGAATCTTGAAATGAACTGTTACCATGTACCTTTGTCACATGACTTTACTATTTTCATCCATTACATGTCTCTTGATTCAGTGACAAAGTCGAGTTGACACTGACTGAATAATAAGTAAATAACCCACATGATGTGTGTTCTGCAGTTTGCTGTTAGTGTCCAAGTTCTTCGAGCACCATCCGTTCACCCAAGAGGAGGTTTCCTCAGAGGGAACCACCCCTGTTTCTGAGGCCTGTCCGTCACTACCCCCATCCGACTCTACCGGGTGAGTCGTCCACCGCCACAGTCCTTCTTAGCACGGACAGTCAGGAGTTGGCAGCTTTAAATCTGAAATGCAGTTTACAGTTCCTGATGTTACATGTTTATATGCATAAAAGCCCTGCTAAATCTAATTGAATCCATTTTTATGCTCTAGGTCCATATGCCACACCACTGTGTCTCCGTCCAAGTCCATACCCATCCCGCCTAGTTTCCGGCCCAATGAGGAGGACCACCGCAACCAGTTTGGCCAACGGGACCGTTCATCCTCTGCCCCCAACGTCCACATTAACACCATCGAGCCTGTCAACATCGATGTGAGTTTACTCCCCTTCTGCTGGAACAACTCTGAGCGTGTAGTTCCAGTCAAATGACAGGTCTCACACATCATATTTTTGAGGTTGTGCACAGTTTAACCCACACAACTGTGGACTGTAAGTATACCAGCAACAGCTAGTCAGCTAGTCAACTTGGATAACCTTACACAATTGAATTACTTTGACACAAAGTAAGACATGGGTGGTTAGCTAAACATAATAGCTATACAGCAAGTAACACCAGCTCCACTGTCCTAGTGTGCTATTTAAAAAGTAATTCTAATATAAAAATATTAATTGATTTTGTTCTGTTCTTCATTTCAGGATCTGATTCGGGATCAGGGCTTAGTGAGGTCAGATGGAGGTAAGTAGTAGACTTCTTCAGTGACTTTTTTCCCACCATCCTGCGTCTGCGTGCTCTTGGTCTTTTGTGTGTGTGTGGAGGTCCGATAAGTCCTGCATCCAGTCAGTGAGAGCAGCAGCTGAGGACACATCAGTCAGAGCTTTGGAAGAATAGAACATATCTTTCTCTTCTTCCAGTCTTACTCCAGTGTCTGCCTGGCGCTGGAATACACAAACTGTAGCTAATGAGTCTTTGAAGTTGATTACAAATGTTGTATGGAAAGTCAGAAAGTCAGAGGTGCTCTGTGGTCTTCATGATGTTACTGCTTCCTAAACTGTAACAAGCTCTGCAGGAGCTTAGCTAGAGGTGAGAGGGGCAGGCTGAGTAGCAGTGATCGTCTGTCTGTCTCTCTTTGCCCTGCAGCCCCCCCGACCCACCCTGCCCGCTGCTTGAGGAAGCACCGAACACGGACCTCAAGCCCCCTCCTATACTCCTACCCCAATGACATAGTGTTTGATTTTGAGCCCGAGCCTGTTTTCCGAGGTAGTTAGGCCTCTGTGTGTTCTGTGTCCTTCACCACCCTCACCCCACCTCACCTCCCCACACACCAACCACAGCCCTATGTCACATCCACTGTGTCCCCACCTCTCTCTCTCTTGCTCTCTATCTCTCCTCTTTATGTCACACATGCTGTCTCTGACATGTCACACAGAGATGTCACCGCTGCTCTAATAAGGCACTCCTCCTTTAAATCCTGCTACTTTCTTCACTTCTTTTTAGCTATAGTCAGCAGTTGTTAAGGTTTAATTTATGATATCACAACAGTAAAATCTAAGTAATGTCCTGATTCCAAAATGTAGAATGAAGTCGCTTGAAATGAAGCTTGAAATCACACGTATAAGTAATTTGTTTACACGGCTGCTTAATTAAAATAATGCATAAACTGTCCCTGGAAAAAGTAAAAATACAAATTCAAGTTTTATGACTCAATTATTTAAATATAATCCTAACATTGATAAATAGCACTATTTTTCTAGGAGCTACTATATGTAAAAATGAAACTACAATGAAATAAAAGATAAAATGTAGGGATGTCCGATAATATCGGCCTCCCGATAATACCGGCCGATATTGGCAGTAAAATGTAATATCGGAAAATATCGGTATTGGTTTTTACTCTTGTGCTGTCGTGACTATGTGAAGCTATCAATAAAATATTCATTATACGGCCAGCGAACAAAATAAGAGGTCTTCACACAAGGCTTGCTTTTGTGGATTTTTTTTTTGTAACTGAAATATACAGAAGGGTAAATAAACTACTAGCTAATACACACGTCTTAATGCCACACTTAATGATTAGCCTAGCTTAAACACATGCACATTACATTACATTGGCGCCATGTTTTATCAACCAAAAAGTATTTCAAACACATATCTCAGTGCTTTCTGAACACATTATTACTCACAAAGACGAAAGTTCCCCAAGGAACAAGCATGTAGGCACAATTAGCGTGTACATGAGCCATTTTGTCTCTTATTTCTACCGAAGCACTTGTTAGCATTACCGGAGAACATACGTCAAAGATAGGTCCATGGCAAGAGGGTTCACTCGCTATACAGATCTCTTACTCAAATCAGATTTCAAAACCAAAACATCGTTTTTAGCATGAATTTACTTACACTATTTTTTTAACTATGAACTTATTTATTACCTTATTTATGTAACTTAATCGCATTATGACCTAAAAACTGTCATTGTCACCGCCCTTTTATGACACAACTTTTACATACCATGCACATATTATACATCAAACTTTTCAGCTACTACTTCTCTCTCTCAAAATGTCAAGATATGACAAATTTGAGGCAGAGTTTTTAAGATATTTTTGTTTGTTTGACACAGCTTCCAATAATGTTAAAGTTTAAGGATGCATGAAAGGAGATATGTTATGTTAGTTACCTAAAATTATTTAGTTTTTCATTTTTTTTAATGAGGGTTGATCCCACATATATCTGTATTGGTTTATATCTGTATCGGAAATTAAGAGTTAGACAATATCGGTATATCGGATATCTGTAAAAAAGCCAATATCGAACATCCCTAATAAAATGTGTAATAAAGAGCACAAGTGTGTGAATGCTGTTTTATGATCAAAGTTGATAAATCAACTACTTGTCTGATGACTCTCAATGATATTTTTGACAGCTCTGGACAAGCTAGTGAGAGTATGAGCCTCCAAATCCATCAACTCTGCTCTGCCAGGTCCTGAGCAAGTCATTTGAAAATATATATCAGAGTTAAAACAGTATAGGTTATTAAAACTTGAACTGCCGTCCAACCAAGCACTGCTTCACATCTCCTCTGTGCATGTGACCACACACACACACACTAATACGGATACAGATGCCTCAGTCCCTCTTCTCCTTCTTTACTCTTTACTTTTATGATCTTCTTTTAACGTGTGCTTCTCTTTTACCATGTCTCTTCTCTTCATTCCTGATCCTGTTCCAGGCTCCACTACAGGCCTGTCAGCCACACCTCCTGCCTCCTTACCTGGCTCTCTGACCAACGTCAAGGTTCCACAGAAGTCGCCATGCCAACAGAGGGAGCGCAAGTCATCGTCCTCTTCTGAGGACCGCAATAAGATGGTGAGAAAGTATCACAGTATGTGTTACAGTATTTTTCTGTTAAGTTCTCATGTGTATTTGAGCAGAGTGTGTCATGTGAAACAGAAAACTCTAGGGAGGAGGGACTCCAGTGATGACTGGGAAATACCCGAGGGTCAGATCACTCTGGGGCAGAGGATAGGCTCTGGATCGTTTGGAACTGTTTTCAAGGGAAAGTGGCACGGTAAGCACAGCAGCACTCCGGATTTTCAGCTTATGTCCAATCACCATTGTATAAATAAAGCAGTGAATTGACCTCCTGTAACCACAGGTACTGATAAATGTTGTCATTAATTACCACATTAGTTTGTATATAAGACAGTAATAGCAAAATTCAATTTAGCATTCACTCATTCACCATCATTTTCCTTTACAGTTTCACAATCAAGGATTTATTTCGTGTGACGCTGCATTGAAAATGTTGTCTGTGAAGACTGAAGGCTGCCCATGTTGCATACTTCATTATGCTGACCTAGTTATTTCTGTGTGATTAGTATGGTGTAGCTTTATTATTCATTGTAGTTTCATACTGGGAGAGAGAGAAACTTGGACAAAGCACAGTGATTTGATTTCAGATCCTTTAAGCTAACACTAGCTAGCAGGTTCACATGTTTACAAGTGCCAGAAAAACACAGTGAGGAGCTGCTGTAATCACTCTTCTTGTCTGTTTAAGCCTTTAAGAGATCCATCCAAATGATGGAAGTTTTGTCTATCGTATGTATTAGAATGTATTAAAGGTTTCTCTGAAGATTAGATTTTGTGTTAAAATGAAACAATATAGTTGGTTTTTGTGTTTATATGGTACATTCTGAAAGTAACATTTATAATAACAATAAAATAATTTGTAAGCTCTCACGGGTATGGATGGGCATCAAGAACCGGTTTCCATTGTTTCAATTCCTTGGAATTGTTTGTCATTTTTGCAAACGATTCCCCTATCGATCCAGTCGCCTCAAATGACATCATCACGCACGTTGCGTAGCGTAATTTACCCAGCAGGAAACATGGCGCCCAAGCGGCACAAACAGTCAAAAGTTTGGTTATACTTTACGAGAAAGGATGACAACAGGGCAACTTGCAATACTTACAAAGTGGATATTTCATCAAAGGGATGAAACACTATGAATATGCAAAAGCATTTGCTCACAAAACACGTGATAACCTTAGATGAAGGTCATGTTTTTGATCCGCTCCGGACTAGTGAATCTTAACCCAGCAGCAGCGGTAACTTTGCACGTCCTCCCGTTAATACGACAGGTAACTAATCAACTAATGCTGCATATTATGTTAGCGCGATTTGCCTTATTGTAAAACCTGCTATTACTGTGCATTGCATTTAGATGACCATGACGACAGAGACAGACAGAGTCTGGCTTGCTCAGATGCTGGCAGTTATAAAAGATATAAAACAAAGTTCTAAGCTAATCAACCTGCGTGTTCTCCTTTATTAAAAATAAAAATCGATAAGAGAATCGATAAAGAATCGAATTGTTTAACAGAATCGAAAATGGAATCGGAATCGTAAAAATCTTATCAATTCCCATCCCTACTCATGGGCCACATGAATGAGGGGGGGTTCTGGATTTGGCCCGTGGCACACGTACTAGATAGAGTTTTCATTTCTTTCAGCTTGATTCCAGACTGTGGACACATTAATTCTTTCCCACTTTATAGTCCATACCACAGTGTAGTGTGTGCAGCAGGAAAATCATCCATGTGAAAGAATCTATTGGATTTTTAGCTATTGAGTTCACAAGCAGTCCTTTCAGTCCTAGAACCATCTGAGTAGGTCTTTGTCATCAGTAGCAGTGCACTGGGAAGTATTTGTACAATCTCCTGTTAAAATGATATTCGACTAAGATGTCCTCCCATTGCTTCCAGGTGATGTGGCAGTGAAGATGTTGAATGTCACAGCTCCCACGCCACAACAGCTTCAGGCATTCAAGAATGAAGTGGGAGTCCTCAGGTTAGTACCGTATGCAGAAAGGCTCATTTCACATTACTTTCAAATGAGTCTCACACACACAAAAATTGTCTAGCACTAAACGGTTCCTAGCATGTTCTTTATCTTGACAAGTTAGGTTTTTTATTAGGGCTCTTGTTTGTAGTAACTCAGAATTTACGGAAACCAAATGGTAATTGCTGGTGTCTTCTCCTTGTAAGTTGCTTTGGATAAAAGCATCTGCTAAGTAAATTAAAGTGAATGTGATGTGTGTTGATTCATTGTGTTCATCACATTAGCTGATTTTATGATCATAGATTAAAGTTATGTTCTGTCATAATTATATTATACTGTATAATATCCAATAAATGTAGTTTAGTCAACGTCTGATATTTTCCACCAGGAAAACGCGTCATGTAAACATCCTGCTCTTCATGGGCTACACCACGAAGCCTCAGCTGGCCATTGTGACCCAGTGGTGTGAAGGTTCCAGCTTGTATCACCACCTGCACATCATCGAGACCAAGTTCGAGATGATCAAGCTGATTGACATTGCCCGACAGACTGCTCAGGGCATGGAGTGAGTGCCTCCTACAAATACAAACAGTCAAATGTCCCCATGTGAAGTTTGTGTAATAACTGTCTGTGTTTTCCTCTTCAGTTATCTGCATGCCAAATCGATCATTCACAGAGATCTGAAGAGCAACAGTATCCTTTTGAAATCTGACACTCAAGTCTTCATGTTAAGTTCAGATGTGTAGCTGATGTTTTCTTGCTAACAGATCACCAAGGATGAAAGTAGCACTGCGTGCTGTAGAGTGTGGACATGGATACAGCTTCCTTGACCTCGTCTCTTCCCAGATATTTTCCTCCACGAGGATCTCACAGTAAAAATCGGTGACTTTGGGCTGGCTACAGTCAAGTCCCGCTGGAGTGGCTCGCACCAGTTTGAGCAGCTGTCTGGCTCCATACTGTGGATGGTCAGTTTTATTTTTCCTTGATCCTTTTTTTTTCTTGAGACAAACTCTGGACTTCTACTTCAAACGTGATAGCTTTTGGCAGTGACTTATTTAATTTTACCTTATTTTATTAATGCAGAGTAATTTCACTGCTAATGTTCGCTCTTTCTGCAAGAACACCCTGATCATATTCTCAGTTCACCACAGTACATCTCAGTACACCTTAGTACAGCAAATATAAACTAGCTGCACTCTTGACAGAAACTGGAAGTATGTAGTATTCTTTGGGCAACAGTTTATGTAACTTGCGCTCTCCTAGGCTCCAGAGGTGATTCGGCTGCAGGACAAGAATCCCTACAGCTTCCAGTCAGATGTTTACGCTTTTGGCATTGTGCTATATGAGCTAATGTCCGGAGCACTTCCCTACTCCAACATCAACAACAGAGACCAGGTACAACCACTCAACTGTTAATAAGCAATGCATTTGCATGTTTTATTTTTTTAGAATACAACTCTCACAAACGCTTCTTGGCACATGATTAACTATGCAATGTGATGTCTAAACCAAAAAAACCCAGTGAGCAGACCAATAGGAACCCTGCCCCTGTGGGATGTTTTCTTTCTATTTGCATAGATTTTCACACAGACAGAGGAATGCAACAGCAACTTCACACAAACACATATTTTACCACACATAAATACCTTATGTGTGGTAAAATGTTGACTTTGAATGTTGACTTTGTACTTTGAGTGGCTCTGTAAG
Source organism: Ctenopoma multispine (assembly GCA_034779795.1). NCBI lineage: Eukaryota > Metazoa > Chordata > Actinopteri > Anabantiformes > Anabantidae > Ctenopoma > Ctenopoma multispine. Next base: position 194,390 of record JAUYWH010000015.1, on the reverse strand, counting down.
GTATTTCCATACCACATACCACAAAAAAGCATCCTAGAACTCTTTTGAAAGTTTTTATTAGTGAGATCTTCAGGTGGATATTAGCCTAGCTGGGAAAAAGCTAGCCTGGGTCTATCCAAAGTTCAAAGATCCAATATTTCAACAAGTCATATCTTTCCTTCCCACAGATCATATTTATGGTGGGTCGAGGTTACTTGTCTCCTGACCTCAGTAAGGTGCGCAGCAACTGTCCGAAGGCCATGAAGAGACTGATGGCTGACTGCCTGAAGAAAAAGAGAGAGGAGCGACCTCTTTTCCCTCAGGTGAGAAACACATGAAAGTGAATGTTCTACATTTTTTTAGCTTAGTTGCACAGGAAACCAGGTGTTTATTTCAAACAATTATTAATTATGTCTTGTCTATGTTATGTTGTCTATGTTATATCTTATTAAATGCTGGTAGAAAGTGTTTAAATCACAAGCAACATAACTGTTTTGTTTTGTCCACTAATAGAAGCATGTTACTCTAGTGAATGAGGAATTGAACTGGCTTTGATTGAAATGCAGCACACAGCATTTCTCTTGGTATTGTTTAGATCTGAACTGATTTTTACTGGTGAATCTCTGGCTGTACTGTGCTTTCTGTCAGATCTTGGCATCCATTGAGCTACTGGCTCGCTCATTACCCAAAATCCACCGCAGCGCCTCGGAGCCTTCATTGAACCGTGCTGGCTTTCAGACAGAGGACTTCAGCCTGTATGCCTGCGCCTCACCCAAAACCCCCATTCAGGCCGGCGGCTACGGTGAACACACACACGAACTTCTGTTTTACCAGTACTAGTGGTGGTTCAGTATATTAACTAACCAGCCCTGATTGTAAAGTAGTCAGGTTAAGATCTTCATACTTGAGGCCTAAAAGTATAAATACAAGGATGAAAGTAAAAACACATATATACATACTTGCTCATCTAATACAAGGAAACAAGGAATAGACTGATTCCACACATGAAGAGTCGTGTGTAGGGCTCATAATTGCCAAAAACGTCACTCAACTCTATTTCTCTGTTACTTTTCAGGAGAGTTTTCAGCATTTAAGTAAGTGCTACAGATCCCACCAGTCCATCTCTTGTCACTTCTCAAAAGTCTTGTGTCCCTGCGGTGGATTCATTCATTACTGAAAAAACTGAAAAAATAGTCTCAAAGAATGTGCTGTTTCCTTCCTGTCAACCTGAAGAAGGCAGACTCACCGAAGGCAACACAAAGCTGTCCAGCAGGCCAACAGCCACAGCAACAGACACAACAGAATTAGGACAAAATGACAAAAAAAAGCAGCTTGAGTGATACAAAAAGAAGAAAAATATCCATACTGAAATGGTTTTGTTGCCTGCTGGAGGGGAAAAAAAGGAAGGCAAAAGGAAAGGAAGATGGAGTTGAAACGTCAAGAGAAGTCGAGGCTTTGGGGGCCACTCATCCCATCATTTCCTGTGTGGGTGAGGAGGGAAGCTGTTTATCAGCTGGGCTGCTGGGCTGCTGAACTGCGCTCTGAGCGACAGCACAACAGGGCCCATGGAAAGAGAAGCGTCCTCCCATCTGTTGGTTGAAATGGAGGGTCAGACGTTAGCCCATTCCAGAGAAGAGTTTGAGGTCACTCGGCAAGGGTTAACCCCGAAGTAAGATGACTTGAAGGACAAATCTATTTTTACTTTCAGCTTTTAGCTAGCAGTTTCTACAAAGCTCAGCTATTTTGTCCTTTTGTTTCCTTTTGAAGAGCTGGTAGCTATTTTAGAAGAAAACCTTCCACCTACTCACACAGAACAGGCTTCTTTCTTTTTGTGTTTTTGGACTTTTTGATGGCCAAATTCTGCATAATACTGTATTTTTCCTTTGTTTGCCTCTGACTAATTCGACACGAACGATGAAGCAACAACAGCTCTTTATCTGTGGAAAGATTATGCATGTGAAACCAGTAGTGGTTCGTCAAATAGGTTTCTGGTAGTGAAGTCCAGAAACTACAGGGTTTGACCGACAGCAGGAGCTGTTCTTTGGGAGGAAAGATGTTTATCTGTTTGGTGAAAAAATATGATTCCAAGCCAACAAATGAGATGTGCTGATCAGTGAGGGGTTGGAGAAACTCCGTCTTGTCAAATGTTTTCATGCTTAGGTGAAAGCAGGGGAAGCGCTTGTTTCCATAGGTTTCTGGTAGAAAACCCAGGAACCTGACAGGTTGGGACGACCATAGGAGCTGTTCAGAGGGAAGAAAAGCCCAGATTAGTTTGGTAATGGAAGCTAAACAAGAAGTTTCTTATTCTGTTTAAAGAGCCTGGTCTAGGCCGAGCTGCTACCGAGGTCTATCCCGAGCTAAGAGTGTGTACAGTTCTTGTTGCTTCTCTAAGCTTTGAAGTTGCTACATGGCATCTTTGCAACAAAGAATTTCCTTTGCTTTTTAATTTTTTCACACAAACATTTCTGTTTTTGATTATGTGGCTTTAATATTGCACTTATATACACTTAGTTCTTGCAGCTGCTAAATAGCAGGCCGCTGTGTGGTTGTGCTCAAAGGAGCTGTGATCGCCTGGGTAGTTGTGCTAGTCTTGAAGAAGTCGGAAAATGTTTTTCAGTCACACCTTTAACCTTTTCTACACACATGCACCTGTACTCTTTCATTCCAATGTATGTTCAGGGTTGTAGGTGTTGATTACAGGTTTTTATTTTGTTATTGTCATTGTTTGCCTTTTTCTGTACAGGCAGGCCTGCAGATATACGTATTTATGAGTAGTTGTTTGTTTTTTTGATTTATGGATTTACTTTCATAACCACTTTATTTGAAGCTATCAGTCTTTCTTTTGACACTTGATTTAGTCTTTGTCACTTGTGTACTTGCACTTTGTAGAGATGGATCAAAGCAAATGAGCGATTTGCATTTTTTTTGTTTGTTTTTTCATTGAAAAAATTGTGACATGCAGAGCTGATGACCCAAAATTCATCCAATGCATGAGTCATCTGCTAACTGTGAATTTTTTGCTTGGAAGGCTCAGTTGTCATTGAAGAACTGTGTTTCATAAAGCCTCCCAGCACATATTGTCATCCTACCTACAGATATGGGAGGTGACAAGATGAGACTGCTGCCCTGATCAATAGATGACGTGAAGACAGCACACAGTCAAAACGTCCAGTCAAACAACTTGTTTCTCACATTTATTAAGGGTCATGTATGTCTCTCCATCAAATCCATCTTAAGCTATCCCCCAGTCGCCCGACTCACAGAAACGCTAATATAGGGTCTCGACCCATGACCCTTACTACTTGTGACTGTCCAGGATCTCTGTATTTTGTAATGTGAACGTTTCCATCACTGAGCAGCTCACAAAACCCTAACCCTAACCTATGAAAATGTGGAAAAGGCACACATAAAAAAGCCAGAACTAAGTAATAAAGTGAATGTTTTAATGATGATTGAGTTTCTAGATTATTTATGTGTTTAACACATGATGTAATGTACCATGGCAGAAAAAAGCAAGAATGTTTTGCCACCATTGTTGATTTAGTGGTGGCAGATATTTCAAACAGCAGCTGGTCAGTTGGAGCAGAGCATGTAAATAACACAGAACACAGTCCCAGTACTGCAGATTAGCTCGAAACCAGCTACTGCAAACTAGACTGCACTGTCAATGTTCCTGAAGCAGAGCTGGGCTCCTGTTGAATCTGTAGTTTTCTGCAGAAGGTATATTACTATAAAGCCAGCTCTAATTGGCAGCTGTTGCATGCCCAGGCTTTTGCATCCATATATGTGAACCCCCTGTAAGTCTTGAATTTACATTAATTTAGGGACTTTTTTGTTAACTTTACACCCAGCTGGCATTGTACTGACCCTACCTAATAAATATTCGGTCCAATCCAGTTTCTATCCATAACAATATTTTCTGAGGTGCTCAGTGACACAGTGAAATCTCACAAGAGATCATCTGATAAAAATATTGGGTCTGAAGAAAAGTGTCTCTGGACTGGATACACAAATATCACACTTATGCTAACATCACACTACCCAGGTTACAAGAGCAGACAAATGCATTTCCCTAAGTGATTTACACTGTGAAGAGTAACAAAACCCTAGTCTCTGTGAAGCCTTCTCCCTGCTGGTGTAAGCAAAGAACTTAATGTCTTTGGTCCAAGGTAATGTACCCTTTATGTGTGCATTTCATCTGGCTTTGCAGAATGCTATATGTTGCACGGCAGCAAGGGTAGAGCAAAGCTTTTATTTCAACTTTCTGCATTCCTGGCAGCGTACTCAACAAGTTATTGCAAAAATCTGGGAATGCTGTAGGACAAGACATTTTTCTTTAGAAGGTTTTAACACAACATTGCAAACAATGCTGTGTCCAGTCTATAGCATAATCTGAAATAATCTGTTCCCATCAACAATTCACTGAATACAAAGGCTGTGCCTTTACTGCAGCTGAAGACCATTAATAGAATGTTCTGACATTGGTCCGGCTACTGGTCAATGCAGTTATTGTTCGCTTTGATAATTTAGAATAAAAGGTGTGCTGCAAATAAACCTTACCAGACCTTCCCAGAATAAAACGTATAGAAGCTTTTTTGGATAGGACAGCATGGATATAAAGTAAAGAGAAGAAAATATCTAAGGTAATTGAAGAAGTTGTTCCTCGACTATGTGTTGGAAATGTCTGAGGAGACGCTGTGGGAAGTTGGTGGCTAGCTTGTGGATACAGGATCACTTACAGGACAAAGAGCCAGGTCTTTTTCTCAGATGAGATGGAGACCTAAATAGAGCTAAAAAAGACACCGAATAGTAAACTTAACATTGATCTGGAAGCCAGAATGTGAGCAGCATGGAGCTTCCAGTAGCATTGTGCAGCAGAAACCTCAGTACATGGTTTCTGGTAGATCTGAAAGGACAGAAGGCTCCATAGAGTTTAGCTTGTACTACCTGTATTTCACTACTTTTAGCTGTACTTATCTCACACAGAGTGTGCGGCTTAGAGTTGGTCTCATATTTGAGACACTGTAGGCCATTAAATATGACATATCCTCTGGTCTGATGCATCATTCAGTTAAACTTCTTCAGCTGGTTCAGACTTCAAGTAATTAGAGAAATAAATGCCAAGAAAATCTTGTTCATTAGTCTCTCGATTTATAAGGTTAAAAGCAGTTCGTACTGTTAGTTAGTAGTTAGTCAGTTAGTACTTAGGAAAAAGAACTACGTTATGTGAGAAGAAAAAGGGATCTTGAGACATGGATATCTGACTAGATTTTTACAATTAGAATTCTTATTTTACCTTTTTTTTCTGTAGCGTCTGGATCAGGATTTTGTAGTAATAAGTGGTTTAGATCTCAAAATAAAGTCAGTGTTCTAATGTGAGTCACACGTCTATGACACACATCATAAATGCTACCACATTCTTGAAAATAGGGATAGAAATACAAAGTGAGCCAAAGTGAGATAAATTCACACTTCCATCATTTGATGTGTTTGTGTCTCAGCATTGGTGTGACACAAGGTGGACCAAAGGATTTCTAGTCTTACACAGTCAATAATTCATTCACACAGACAGACTGTGTGCTGTCTAAAGGAAATGTGGAAACCTGACACAGGATGTCGTTGGACACTAATCGCCAAATATGACTTTTCCTGGATTCTCACATTGAATGACCAGCTAAAAATGTTTTCTCTGTGCATATATCCTTTTACATTCTGTAGAAGACACACTTCCTGACAATGTAGTTGACACAGTGGATTCAAGGCCCACTTATTGTTCTTGAGAAGTGTTTGAGGTGCTCAGACCACAGCAGGCGTAAACAGGGCTGCTGGTGAAGACCACAATGAGCAAGTTGTATTAAAATAACTTTTTGAACCAGTACTATTTCACAAGTCAAGGATGAACTGTCAGCCATGTTAGATGTACCACATGGCTACAGTGTCATCCACCAGAGACATGTCTTTGCAGGTACATCTTTCACTGTCACCAGAACATGACCTGAGGACTTTTTCAGAGTGCTGCAAGCATTCTGTCTTGGAGATCTTTTTCTGAGATGTATATCTAGCACATCTTTATAGTATCTACAGGAGGAAACGCAGAGCTCCACCACATGCCCTCTGCTTCTTATCCTCATCGCTGACTTTCTGTTCAGCCCTCCTCTACTTTCACTTCCCATACTCTTCTCTAACAACCATCTCTCTCCTCCTTGCCTGCAGCGTAAACTCAACATTTGCTTTCAAGTGAGAAGTATCATAAAAACTTTATGAATATTGTTTTTGTTTTTCACCTGTAAATAATTGTACAAAGGAAATACTGTCAGTTTGCTAGGAGGCATGGAGACTACAAATGTAACAAATTATAAAATGTTCAAAATAAAAAGACAAAGCTTAAAAGACATTTTGATAGACTTATGATAAAATCGGTTGAGTGTAAAAATATTTAAGTCTGTATCATAAGAAGAAAGAGCTTAATGTATTTGTTGTGAATATGAGAAACTGATATATTAAAGACGTGCATGAGAACTAGCTTTGTTTACCTGTCCTTTGTGTGGTTGTGTCGTAAAGTTGTTAGTGTCATGTTCCACTGACTTGGAAACTTTTTCCGTCCACATGGTGGCACCATCTACCACAGCAACACTCACTTTGATCATCTACTGATGGATGAAATGTGAAGTGTATACAGCTAAACAGTACAGTCACATCACAACTGATGATCTGTGATAGAAATCTGTTCCAAACATACCATCACATTGATTGGCTTCAACACACACTTGATGTGTACAAGCTGATTCAGTAGTGCCGACATCTTTCTTTTTATGTACTTAATCATGCAAAAACAGTATTGAGACAAGTCTTACCCATGTTCACACGTGCTAGCAACTGAATGTAAGATCAACATGTAATTAAACAAAAAAGAAAATCCACCGTGTCTATGGCAGAGAGCACACATTAAAAAAAAAAAAAGATCTGTTTTTAATCGTGATAAGAGCATCATGTTTCACTAAGCACTCGTCAGGCTCAGGAAAATGTGCCACAGGTCAAAGGTTTGAAAACGCAAACAGATGAAGTATATGAATAAATTATGTAAAATAATGAAAATTGTGAAAATAGGCTGAAGAAACAATAAAAAAATTAATTAATTTAATGATAAATCTTAAATAGCCTGTTTAGCTTAACTATTGTTAATATCTTAACCAGCTACTTGGTAACATGCTACAGCATGTGATGTTGGGTACACATTCCCATATTAGCAAAGTACAGGTGACTTTTCATAGACCAGATCAGCACTATTTTAATCCTGAAAGTCCAAGCTTTTTTATATATTTGCATCTACAAACAATTATTCATGCACATGGCAATTTGTTAAAAACACAATACAATAAAAAAGTTTGATTTCCTCTCTGAAACAGCATTTTTAAATGCATTATCAGGGTCCACATGCATTTCCTTCACATACCATTAGAGGGCTGCGGACCACTGGACGAAAATCCTTGCTTTACAGTCAATTGTCAGTTGCTTTGTCAGTCAATCTGGAAGAGTGCCACCAAATGCTACAAGGAGCAAGGCTTTTATAAAAGCCACTGTTTTCACTGCTGCATGGGGTAACTGCATTCTGCACTGCACTGTTCTGTAATGTGCATTTTGATTAACCTTATTGATCGCCATCTAAAGTTGTTGTTGCTACTCTAAGACTCCGGGGACAGGGAGGGTGGCCAGAAGGAATGGGCACTCTTCCTCCAACCCTGGAATTGTGGAGCTAGTTTTACTAACTATATTCACAAAATTGTGTTTGTCTACCTTTTGTTGATGTGTCTTGTGGGTACCGAGGAACTGCGTATGCTGTTGAGGTATTAGCTATAAATCTGTTACAGTATGTGTTTTATCATTACATTAGATTCATGTTCTTCTACATGATAAATAAACCTAATAATAACTAGATGCCAGTTAACTGCAGCTCAGCTACAGTGTTACAATGGACTGGTGACTTGTCCACGGTGTATCCTGTCTGTTGCCCTGGGATTGGCTCCAGTGGTGGAGTGATTTAGAAAATAGATGGATGATTGAAATTAAATCATCCACAAGTTAAAGTTTGGACAAACTGCTATATTTGTTACACAAGGCAAACAAGGTTGTCTGGCTGTAACAGTAACCTAAAGAATGACTAAAGGTTCCCTCAGAGTTTGGATTTGATTGATGTGTTTGCTTGCTCAGAATCTTCTGTCTAAAATCTTTCAGTGTTGTCCTTCACGTGTGCACATAAACCCCACTAACTCCAATCTTAATGACTTTGCAGAAAAAGCATCTGCTGCCTCCTTACAAGAAGTAATTGTACTTGAAACAAAATGGCAAACACTTGGCAAACATAAGTTATGTGTGTAAGTGCTTTTATGAACTCAGTTTGACAATAATGTTGTGGTAGATGAGGCACAGCACATCAACAAAGCACTCATCATACATGATTTTATAAACTGTGACCTGATTATATATAGTACTGTATATAGCTATACATCGGTTTTCCAACTGTCATGATCTATGTCTAGTTTAATTTCATGTTTTCTCCTGTTTGCTCTGCCTCACCTGGTCACTCCCCTGCTGTCATTATCTGTAGTCTACACCTGATGTTTTGTCCCCTTCTGCATCTCCAGTCTGCTTAATGAAACGTACCTGTTGTCTTTTTCAGTTGTCTCTGGGCTGTGCTCCCTTGCGTTTATTCTCTTGCAATATTTACTTATTTCAGGTTTGATTATTCTCCATCGCTTTTCTTACTTTTTGCATTTTGCCCCTGAGTTTGTTCATTTTCCTTTTGAGTTTAATCTTTTGTTTTTCTGGAGCCATTTTCTGTTTTGCCTCCATCTTGAGTGTTTTGAGTTGTCGTTATTTATCTCCTGATACGTTCTGTAGTTTGTCTTTGTTTAAGTAAACCTTATTTAATCATCACACCCCATTTTCCGAGAACGTGAAGCTTCCGGAGGACACCGTGAAAAACATCCGATTTGAAAGAGTCCATCGGCTGGGAGCCAAGAAGCCTGGAGCCCAGAGGCCGCGTCCAATCGTGGCCAAATTCGGATACTTCAAACAGAAGGAGCAGGTGAAGAGCCGCGGCAGGGAGCTGAAAGGAACAGACTTCAGCGTAAACGACCAGTTCCCCAGAGAGATCCTGGAGCGACGCAAAGTTCTGTTCCCGATCCGACGCAGTTTGATCCAGAAGGGCTCCCGAGCTGTCATCGCCGTGGACCGGCTCTACGTGGACGGGCAGCTCTACCGCGACCTTAACACCACCCCCTGGTTATATTAACACCGCTCCAGATAAGATATACTATGATTATGATTATTATTTTTTTACTTCTCTCCTCCTATTACATTAACATCTATTTAACTTATCCATGTAATTTCTCTAAGCTAGTATGATGTAACAAATACATTACCGTCAGTTTCCATAGCGTTAAGATGTTTATTATAATGTTTTCGTTTCTTCCTAGTTTGTTTCTTTTTTTTCTTCATTCCTCGCTCGCACCCTTGTACTCTCTTCTTACTTCTCCCTTCTCTAACTTCACCGATCACCTGCTTTCCTATTCAGTCACACACAACACCCTGTATATTTACACATCTGCACAGCATGACCACGAACATATACACCCAGCGTGTATATGTTCGTGTATACCCAGCACATCCACTCCGACCTCACAGCGCACACAGACATATAGGACATATACGCACACAAGCGCGTACACGCTCGCTCATATCTCATTCATTTGAACATCACATGCAGGTACAACATTAGCTACACACGCACATCTATGGGCACACTAAGGTTTGTCACATGGAATGTGAATGGAGCTGGCTCCAGAGAGA